>JAUBOD010000729.1:1332312-1352642 GCA_032353885.1 Nothura maculosa
TACATGCTGCTGATCTGGGAGCAGCTACCCGTCTCCCCTCAACAATGTGATATTCCTGGGTTTCAGTAACCGGCCCCATAGGAGGTCTTCCGTGATACTTGGAACCAAATTGTGGCATTTGGCTCCTGGCCAGCAAAAGGAAGCAGAGCTACTGGCCTTCAGGAAGGACTTGAGAAGGGATTGCCTCCAAGCCCATGCACTGCTGCAACTCACTCACCTCTCTGTGACAGGGCGTCTCTTCCACACTGTCTCCATCCCATTGCAGTAGGAAGATCATGGCCAGGAAAGATTCGTTTCCAGTGCCTCTGAGTGCAAGTCACACCACAGTGCATGAGCTGAGCGGCATGTTTTGCACCATGAGACCCACTTCAGAGAAATAGCACTGCTTCACACTTCACCCATGCTGGCTCTCTCTGCCAATTTGTCCCCCCGCTGCGGCCGCTCTGCTGCCCTATCAAGCACTATCACTGCCCTATCACTTTGGAGATGGCATCTAAGCCCTTACTTGTTTCTGCACCACAGCTCATGGGCATCCAGTCTCTTCAGGGAGTCATGGGCATTCAGCCCTTTGCTGGGCACCTGCACTGAGCATCACCTGCCAAGTGTAACTTAATGATAGTAGTCACTGGACTGTAGCTGCCTTGCACCACTCTCCCCACTCATCCATATGGACATTCCTGGCATTTGTGGTATCCTCATTTCCAACTCATAGTTAATAAGGTCACTTTGAGGCTCCATTTGCACAGGACCTTCTGCAATAGTGTTTGCAAATTTAACAAGATTGAAAAGTTATGCTGGTGAAGACCAGGTTTATACAAACATGCATAAGAAAGAGCATGCAAGAAACATGCAAGAAACATGCAAGAGAGATCTCCAAATGTTAAAGCACTACCATGGGAGTATCTGTTTAGATCAGAGCTTTTGCTAGCATAGCTATGTCAACCAGATATTGACTTCTTTTTTTCACTTGATAGGGACACGTGAAAGTTTTAAGAATAAACTAGTTTGAAGGTGTAGCTGAACAACTGCAGATGACAATATAAAAATTTGTTTCTAGGCCTGAAAGTATTTGAATCCTTTCATTTTATTTTTTTTAATGTTTTCTACAGATTGTGCTGGTTGTTTTTTTTCTCTTTTTTTCTTTTTTTTTCTTCCTCTCTTAAAAGGACCCATATTGTAATGCTTTAGCAGAGGAAACTCACTCTACCTCTGCTTTCCTTCTCAGTGTACATTTAAATAATTGCTCTATTTTAACAAGCTAAATTGCATTCCCACCATCTGTCCCTCAGACCAAACCTTCAAGGATATGCTAAACAATAATGACTGCGGCACAGTAAACTCAAAAGGCCTCAAGATCTCTTCAAAGATAAGACGTCTTGCTGTTTTGCTTCCATAGCCAGGCACTTTCATGCAGATTAGCAAGACACTATGCATGCAGCTAACATAGCCAGAGCAGTGCTACAAATGGGGCGAATCTGGCTCTCTGCACATGTAGGGAAGGAAAATATCATAAAAATCAGAGGATAATACTCTAACATTGAGCCAGGAAACCTCTGCTGAAGCCAGTGGAGCTGCAGGGTGTTAAACCAGCACGAGAGCAGAGCCAGGGTAAGGCACATTGCTGGTGACCTGACAGACATTAGCATTTCAAATATGTCTCTGCAGACCACAAATCACAAGATAGATGCTCGTCTTACATTTTCTCTTTTGTGCTGCGCAGTGCTGACCTATGACTCTGCCGTGGCCAGTGGTTGGGTGCAGAGGGCGGCGTGAGCGGGAGCCACTTTCCGCAGATGGGGAGGGTGGAAGGCAGGATTAGCGAGTCCTCCTGTACCTCCCTGCGCTTTCCTGGCCCCAGCTGGCTGTTTAAAAAGAAAGCCATAAACCCATTAGTACAAAGACAAATGAATCTCATACCCGGAGGCATTCCTTCATTCGGAATTGGCCTTAACTACTTTTCCAACCTTTCCCCTTAAAATGCTTAGTCTTTTGGGTTCTTTTAAAGGATAATCGCTGAGTTGGGCAAAATGTTTGAAAATACAGTGTGCTGAGAGAGCCTTAGTAAAAATTCTGCACTCTCACTTTGTACTTACGCAGGTACATACTCATATATGCTTGTGGGTTCAAATAGCTGCATAAATTTTTGTCAGGATGCTTATGTCCAAACATATGTGCAGATATGTATCCCACACATATATATAACACATTCATAAAATATAGTACAAGTTAGGCACATATAGTGTCAGTTTACATTGCAAACTAACTGCATATTTTTGTTAAATTAGATATGGTATGATTATTCACATCTTTGATTTTACGTTACTGCTAAGCACATATGAGCTTGCAGATCTGCCATCAAGGTGAATTATTTTCCCTTGCAGCTACATGGGATACAGAAGATAATGTGGCAACAGTGTGGTAACTCTAAGGGATTTGCTACAGCAATAGGATGGAAAGGATTTTGAGGAAAATATAATTGAAAGTAAAAATCAAAACAAGGCTCTGTAAAGGCATCTTTTTTACAGTAAAAAACTGGTGGCAGATGAGATGGTACACAGGAAAAATGCTTCATGCTGAATTATATGTATGGTAATACATTTAGAAGTTGCAAATAAATAAGGTTGCTTTAAGGTTTATCCAAAAAAAATAACTGTCTGAATTACACTTGAGACCTTTTGGAAGTGAGCATGTCTGAATGCTCTACGAAGCCATTAAAGCAAAGACACAGGAGCGCTGTTAACTCACTGATTTTAACTTCCTGTTACTATCAACTACTTACCACGAGCTGTAATTTGTAATTTCCTTTTGTTGATTATATACATGTATAAATAAATATGTTAATTTACTGAGAGTTTAAAAATGTGTATTTAAACTAAATGGTAGATATCAATTTCCTCAACTGTTCACATCAGCACACTTTTATCACCTTTTTCAGAATTTTCCTGAGAGTTTTATGCTTTCCACATGCAAATAAAATTAAGTCCTTCAAGTGATATTCATGACACACATACAGGACTTTTGGTCTAAATCATAAAATGACTTTTGAACTGAAAAGTCACTCTGTCATGCTTTAAACTGTGCAGATTGTCAGTGAAGTGCGAGGAGCTGTCTGTGTGAACACAATGTATTCTGAGCAAATACCGGGATCAAGGGCCAAAGCTAGACAGTGACTATTTGGGTTTTATCAATACAGTAATTCACTCTATCAGAATCAAGTGTAGTCAGAGATTTCCCTATGCCATAGCTTTGGCTTAATCAAGGCTCACATTATAGTCAATGAAGCTATAGATTAGTAAAGATTTTATCCCTAAGAGAGACCCTTCACATTGAGTTTATGTAATATAGAAAAATCTGTTTGGGTCAGATCACATTAAGTATTCTTCTTCTATTTGAAATACATCCAAATTCACAGTAGATTAAGTTAGTTTTGCTTCATATCATGTGGTTTGTCATGAATAATCCTTAAATCAAGGGACTGACACAAGACATAGTGCTAAACATGACTGGAGACTTCTAAAGCAACTGGTGGACCAAAGCAGACCACTGCTCTTAGAGTTAAATGGAGCTCTCTGCATAAGGACATGACTCGCAAAAGCATCTGAGTTATCTAGGAGTCTTAAGTCTTAAAGAAAGACTCTTGGATTTCTTACATGCTTTGGAAAATTGTATACTATATATCCCTTAGCCTTCTGTGGCTATCTCTAGCTGCGTGTTTGAAATAGACAGTATGCCAAGTTGATATGTTTTCTAAAACAAACCAGCTTTCCACTGTAAGAGAGGCCAAAGAGGGCAGTGCAGCACAAGGTGACAGCTCCAACCCTCAGAATAGTCACAGATTAGCACAAATTGCTTTTGTAAACAGGATTTTGCAGAGACTGGAGCTGTTAATTGTTATTGTAATGCACAACATTTTAATTGAGTTAATCGGCACAAAATGTTTATCTCTATTGACTGAGATAAAACGTCAAAAGCTCTTTGATGGCAATTGGAATTACAGTAGGCAGCCCTTACAATAGGAGTTAATGTTTTACAATGTATTGCTGTTTAGATGTGCTTGCTAGCTAGATGAAACATAATGTTGCTTATCTCCAAGATATCCATTTTGCCTTAGAGAAAAAGTGCCCAAAAGCCTCCTTTTTTTTTTTTTTTTTTTTCTGAGTTCCAACTGGCTGTAGAGGGGGAGGTGAAAGATGTGGTGACTAAGGTAAATTCGACTTCTCCAGGGAAATCCTATTTACCCCTTATTAGCATAGATCTGAGCTTTTGCAAGAATATGCAGGGCTTTATTTTGCATATTCTCAGTGGCCCCACCTGTGTGCTCTCTCCAAAGGAACAAATAGGATCTGAGAAGCAGCAGGGCATTCTGCAAACAGGGAGGCCAGTCCCTCATCATACCACTGAGACAGTGTCTTGGAAGATCCCAGAGATGTGAAAGAGGCAAAAACAGAGCATATTCAAGCACCATGCCAGAAACAGTCTGCAAGCTGGCTCCTGAAATGAGAGTCCTAAGGCCAAACTGGAATTCAGCCAAAGACCGTGACTTGCTGCCTGGCTGCCAAGTCCCTGGGTTGCTGAGAAAAGTGCAACCGCAGTTTTTGGGAAGTATGCGATGCATTCCAGCTCTTAGCTCTCTTCCACTCTGTTAGAAGGAAGTCCTTATGTTCATTTTAACCCAGCCGCTATGTTTTCACCCAGAGAAAAAGCTCTCAAGTGAAAAATAATATGTCAGCTCAATTTGCAGTAAAAAATTCAGGCAGCTTCTGACCATTCTGTCAAAACAGTTTTGTGGACGGTGCAAGTAATGATCTCAGGAGGCTGTTACTGGTGTCCAGTCACTACCTGAATGCAGAACACTACCCTCTGTCATGAGATCAAGTCCAATGCAAGAGGCAGGACAATGTCTCATGGGAAGAGCAGGTGAAGGCATATCTGCTGCCGTGAGTGCATGCAAACTCAGCCCAAAATGTAGCTGCTGCATCTTTCCTTTCTTATTGTGACATATTAATTTATCATCCAAATTATAGTTATTTTTTAACTTCCAGTAACACAACAACTTTCTTGTTCAGAGATAGAAACTTCTCAATGATTCTTCCATTTCAGAGAGCACTGGAATGCCGTCACAGGTCAGAAAACATTGCCCAAGAAAGAGGGTGATGAAAGTACCGGTACTTTTGTTTGCCTTCCTCTTCCCCTCGAGGAATAGTTTATAAATCATATACCTGTCAGAGCGGTGCCAACACACTACCCAGATAAATTTCTATTTTTGACATAAGCACGTGTTTGGCTGCACTTGCTGATTGAATCTGTGTTATCGCAAGCTGCATCCAGAGGGACTATCTCCACGTCTCAGCCACCAGCGACCATGACTTGGGCAGGTCATTTGCAAAAATTAAAATCTCTGAGGCCTGATTCTCAATCCCTCATTAATTAAATACACAGAAGGAGCTGAAGGCTTTTTCTCTTGACATCTTGCAAAAGCTGTCCAAGAACAGAAAAGAGTAAAGGGATGGAGCTGAGCAAAAAGATGGAACTGAGGATGCTGCACATGGTACATCTACACCTCTTGGATTTATTCTACCAGTTATTCATTCTTCTCAGCTGGAGTGATTTTTCTGAGAGAGGGGCTCTTGATGACATATTTCATTGGGATAGCAAGTATACCATCCAATAAATGAAGTGGTTTAGTAAGCAGAGTGCCTAGCAGGCCATCAGTAGTAAATCCACGAAAGGTTAATGAAGCCTGAAACTACAGTCATTTTTGCACGATGGCCTCTCTGCAACCTCTTTGAAGGAGACATCTCTGGTGTGAGCTGCAGAGAGATGCAGCAGTGCCCTTCCAAGGGAAACCAGCTGTGGCCGTGCAGTGCAGGTAAGTGAGGAGAGATCCTAGCAGGAGGAGAGGAAGGATGGAGAACCAGGATTTCCATTTTAATATGGCTTGGGTTCACAACCTCAGCCTCTTCTGCAGTGCTGTCTCCCCACAATGGTCCAAAATGGAGAACTTTACTCCATTTTTCACTCTTTTAAGTTTCTTTCATAGGTTTATCTATCCCTTGAAAAGGGCTTGGTCTTCTTTTAGTGTTTCTTTTATGTCTAGGAATTAACATTTCAACTACTCTTCTCTTAACTAATACTTTTTGCTGACTATGCAGTATTGTTTTTTGAAGTTCTCTCTGTCACTAAAGAATTACAATGATTCATTACTGCATATTACCCCAGAGAAAACAAAACAAACAAATAGAACATATTTTACATTTAGCTATTTCCATGGGACACAGCATAGCTATGAAGTAAGTTCTGGAAAAGTTAAATTCATCTGGCATCAAGGGCAGAACAGTGACTTGGAAGTATTCGGGCATTAAAGACTAGCATGAAAACAGGAGGGCAGGCAGGTATATAAGATAACATTGGTGAGGGGAGGGGAAGAAGAAATGGTTTTGCAAACATGTGGCAGGAACATGAAGGAGAGAAAAATAAATCAAACTGTAAAAAACAGGAAGCAATAAGATTTTGTCAGCTGAGACTTAGCTCTATAGAACAGAGCTTAATTTTATGTGTTGCATTTTTCTGTACATATAAAACAGGCTCTGACCTCCAACAAACGCTAAGGCCCTTTTCAAAGTTCCACTCTTTGGTTACCTAAATCCCTTTCATACATTGGTCCAAAGTCATATGGATTTAAAAACATCTCAAACCCATAAATAAAGAATGAGGAGAGATGGCAGAAAAATGAGCTGTGGGAGGTGGATGTGCTGTGACCAGAGGGACTAGTCTGTTCTTATTTTGCATCCACATTAATGAGCTAAAAGTGGGAGTAAATAGCATCTTAATAGAGAAATATTACAAAGGGACCTGCAGAAGTTGTAAGGATTAATTAGATAATCTTCATAAGGCACTTGGAATATGAGTATTTCTTCACATACTTTGACTTAATTAAACATTTATTTCATCTAACAAAACAAAAACTTGATTAAAAATGGTATTTTATCAGTGATATAAGCAATAAAAAAGTAATTTATACCTATAATCCTTTTTTTCTTCTCAATATTTGCAGTGTGTAAATTTCTGTTGGTAGATGTATGTATCTGTTCATGTATGTGTACAGGAGTAAGAAAATAGGCAGAAGACAGAAGTCTAATACACATTTGCACAATACTCCTACTGACACAGAACGGAGAATAGTTTTCTTAGAATACCAAGATATTCCATCATTTTTTTCACATTTACAGAGGCATAGAGGGAAATAAAAAATGGACATGTGCAGGTGAAAATACTTTCCATTTTACAGTGCTACCTGCTCTTTATTAGAACCTGAATGTGAAGGAAGAAAATAAAAATCCATTGTTTATTTTCATTTTGATCATCATACCCATCATTTTACATACCACATGCTCTCCTCTTCCAAGGGCATATACTATATTTATTCTGCAGCTGCAGTATATTGATTTTGGACTACTGAGTTCAGTGCAGATGAGTGACAAACTAAATAAGCTGCTGGGTGACTGATAAGTAACCATGTTTAATCTCTTGGCTCCAAAATGAAATCCCATAACTCATTTCAACAATTTTAGTTTTGGTACTCAGTCAAGAGCGCACAATCATATTATTTTTTCTTATAAAAGTAAGTAAAGCTAGTAGAATAGAACCTTTCAGAGAAAGTACTGAAATGTTGCTTTGTACATATTTCAAAGTATACATAGAAAATTTCTAAATTTATACTAATGTGTTAGTATAATTTCAGTTGATACATTTAATGAGATACAAATATTCATATGTATATCTTATGCATTGTATTTATTTTTCAGTTATGGAATATATTATTACTGCTTTTTAATAGCAATAGTATTTCCCAAGCCTGTACACCAACTGAATAGATTATATGCTACCTGATTTCTTAATTTAATATTCCAGTTTCTGAAGCATGCATGTGGCTCATTTTATGTATTTTTATATAAATTTAGTCACATGCTAGCACATATTAAAATATCATATAATAATATGTTGTTATATTTTAATTCTGTGTTACTATACGTTACTATGCAATATATTACATACTAATATATGTACATATTAATATTTTATTAATATTTTAGGGTTGAAACATCAACCCTAAACCTCAGGATGAGAAAGGCACTAAAAGCCTGGGAAGTTCTAATCTCCCTCAGCACAGCTGGGCAGTTTGCACAAGGAGAACTTGCAGACTCCACCAGAGCACAACAAATGAGCGATCTTGTGTTCCAAGACAGTGGAAAAACGAGCAGTTCTCCTGTTTGTAGGTGTTTTTTAACACTTTTTATCACATTAACAGTTTTTAACAGTGCTGAGATTTTTTCATACACAAGTGTGGAGCTTTGCTTGAATGCAGTAAAGAAATAAAATTGCCTATGGAAATAATTTTTTTGTGCATAGTGGGGAATATGAACATATACAATCCAATAACATGGGTGTCACCTGATGGAATGGCATGGGGTGCAAAGACTGAATGGCATATTCAACAAAATCCAGTCAAACAAACTTGATAAAGCATTAGCTGAACAGTAATTAGACTGAGTTTGTTCTCCCTATCTGCGCTAATGGAAAAACAAGTTTTGGCATGAAATGGCTGCTTGAAAAACCTTTCATTAGGCAAGTGTTCAGGGATTTTAGCATTTTTAGTTAGCCAAACTGTAGGTTATCTGAACTGAGGCAATGGTAAGCATGTTAAAAGAATTATCAACCATTCCAATAACCTCAGGGTAAACTTGAATTTGCTCTTAAAGAAGGAGGCTGTGATAACAGCACAATTCAGGCAATTAAAATACAGTAAGGTTCACAGCAGAGGTGACTGCCTGTTTGAAAAGTGCTGCAGCACACAATTTATGACATCCTTTTTTTAACACTGCTTAGTATATCCTGTAAATGCTTTAATGTGCTTAAGCCAGTTTATTCCTTTGTTAATGGTCCATGATTACTATCAGGCATGCCCCATAGACAGATTCACACTTCCGTTTGAGGTATTATTTGATAAAAACCTTAATCAATAAATCTAATTTCTTCTCTTGCCAGATACAGTTACATAATGTGTTTCCAATTTGGGCCTGGATCAGTTTCCTGGAATGCTGAATAACCTGTGAGAATCTGAAGGCTTTATATCAAGCAAGCATTCAAATTCATGATGACTGGGCCTTATAAAAAGAAATAGGCCTGTCCTTGAAGTGATTTCATCTTTCCAAGAGATTTTAAGGATAATTAAAAAGGCTATAGAATTTAATGAGACTAGCATACCTAAGGCAGTGTAGCCGCCACTCTGCTTTCTAGTTCCTTTTTTTAAAGTATCATCATACGTTAAGCAGATACCAAATCGTAACTCAAATAAATAGCATGTTTTGGTCTAAGTATAGCTTCTAGTAGCTGGACAGTTGGAAGACATTATTGCAAAAAGTATGGGTTCCTACAAAAATCCTTACTTACAAAAAATGATATTATAAATCTTATGAATCTTTTAAGAACTGGGGAGAGGTGGTTAGCCCAGATCTTCAGAGGACACACAGCAGAAATGAGAGCTGCTAAAAACTGAAAATATCATCCTGTAGAAACTGCTTCCATATAAAGGCTTCTTCACATACCTAACATTTTTTTTCATAAAATGGCCATTTAAAAAATATATATATTTGGAAACATAAGCTCTTCCAATGAATGCACTGATATCCTTTAGGTTTATATTCTGCTGAGTATTTGGCCTCTCTTCTATATTACAGGCTTCTTTAAAAATTACATTTCACTCTGCAGCTGACTGACTGTCTTTATTTACAGGAATGTAATACAGGAAAGCACTGAAAGTGATTTTATTATTGATGATGGTGATGGTGATAGTAGCAGTAGCAGTAGCAGTAATAGCAGTAACAGCAGTAGGAGTGGTAGTATTAGTTATTATTGCTGTTACCATTATAGTTACTTCTGTAATTAGATATGAAATTTGGTATCAAACTGCATAAAAGACGAGCAAATTTAATTGTTACTGTGCCCAGGGACAAAAAGCATATCTTCCTGTGATATTTGAAGTGATTTGTGCCTTACTTTTAAAGATGACTCAGATGAGGTTGTAGATAATATTATTAGACAAATAATGACATGGTGAACATGCATCAAGACCATAATTCAGTTACAATCCTGTTCACAATTGGTGTGTCTTCAAAATACACCTTAGATATCTTTGTCCATATCACGCAAGTGAAATGGAGAACCCTGCACAAAGTTTTGTTTCCCTCTGTGACCCGAGAAGTTTGAGGATCGGGCAGATTATTCCTGTTAGAGTGAGATATTGATGCTATTCTATCAACAAAAATGTACAGACCTGTTTCTTTAAAAATGGACAGCTTCAAACAAATTTCCAGAAATCTCCAAAGACTCTTTCTGAGTCTAGCATTCCTAAGGATTTTGTTATTGTCTTTGTTCAGGATATATTGATGATTCTTCTTCAGTTTATTTCTGAGATGTTCAGCTTGGTTTTTTTTTTCTCTTGTATACACACATAAACATGCACATTCTTTCCTAAAGGAATATTTAGAAGTCATCTTGATAGAGAATTTAAAGTCCCTGAGAAATACTGTGGATCTTTTTTACCTGAAGTAAAAATCAAATTCAATACTTCAGTTCTAGAAAACACTGTTATTTCATCTACTCACATCCAGGGAGAAACTTAGTGATTTCTTCCAGATAACTTAAATGAAGGCTATTGAAGATGCTTTCAATATAAATAGAAACTATTCTATAGCAGTATTAAATGTATTTCTTCACATCAGTCCTCAAAAGCCATTATAACAGAGTGAAACATCATTTTGTGCTGTATTTGCACCCACATCATCTCAGAAGATAAATTGTACCTCTGAAATTTGAAAAATTGCTTGTTATAGAGAAACAACGCTAGAAACCTTCAGTAGCTAGAAACTTCAATATTACTTGGAGATGTAATTGCTCTTTTCTAGACAGAGATGTGAGGTTTTTCATGGATAGTAAGTGTATATTTTTGTAAAATTTAAATATAGTGGGAAGATGTTCTGTCTGACATGATAAAGTTCATTGTTAACAAAGGTCAAAGGTCAAATAAAAGATTTTGTTTTTCAAAATATGGAAAGCACCATAACTAAATTCAATCAGTAGATATCACTATCTCAGGACTTAAATCTGAAGAAAAAGTATCTCTTTTCATTTAAGTAATTTATCAAAGCAACCTAATTAAGCATACCATTTTTCAGCAAAAAAGTAATATTTTAGAAAGCAATAAATACTAGTACTTTAAGACATTCTTGATCCACCAAAATCAGTGTTGTATGTATAGAACTTAGAAAAATCATGGAAACTTGAAAGTAGTTTCTTGAACAGGGAGATGTTTAGCATTTAATTGAGCATTTAATCTACTTTTTGATTTTGGATTCAAATATAGTCTATTCTGAGGAGAAAAATATCTTCCTGGTGCTTAAGCATGCAGCTTATCTTCAGCATGGCCAGTACTGAGATAGCTGTACAAATCATACAGATTCAAAACAACAACAACAAAGTTTTACTGTAATAAAATTTACATTTTGATGACCTTTTTAATTAAGGCTATGTATGTTCCTCATTTAAGCCTACTCTGTAGACTTTGTAAGCACGAAGTGCTTATGACCTGCATCTCAGGGAAAGTTTTGTTTTCTGAGTGAGTCATATTTTATGCTGATTCTTTTTAGCACCTTCATTTCATAATACTGCACAAACTACATTATACAACTGTCATATATATCTATAGAATGCTATAAAGTAGCAATCAAAAAACTGTCTAAAGATAGTTCAGAATTCAATATCATTTTCTGTTTATATAAACTTTTAAAGTAGGTTCTGTTCAGAAGCACTATTGATTTTCAGGTATTTATTGATTTCTTTGGGACCTTTTCATAATGGAAAAATTTGCTTGCTAAGACACCATTCTAAAGGTGAAGCATGAAAATTAGATTAGTTTTACACTGAGAAAGAATAATATGTAGAGAAATTCACTTTGGTTTAAAGTGATGACAGTAGTGTTTCCTAGAGTAGTCAAACTTTGGTCATTGCTTATATAAAGTGAGTGAATATGCCAATGGTTCTCCATTTCAGTAAAGCTGACAAGAAAATTTGGATTCCTTGACAATTTTTCTGAGAGAAAAAAGATAATTGTTATGACCAACATGTAATTGGGATGCATACATGGGACATGTCCCGTGAGCAAATCTCATTTCAGAGAAGGATCCTTAAAGTTACTATCATAAACTATATTGTTATGTTACATATATTTGAAGGCTGCTAAATTCTACCTTATATAATTTGATAAGTATTAGGAATAAAGTTGTATACATTATGCAATTTTAGTTAGAGGTACACTCAAAGTGTGTAATAAATTATATCTTTACCTAGCGTATATCTTAAATGTTATGATGTGTGCTCATAAGACCAATCCCAGAAGCCTCAGAGAGTGAGAGAGTTGAACTACTTATAAATTTTTGAACCTTATTAGTATGACGTATAAAGTGAAGGTAATTTAAGGACAATTGGTACCATCTAGTCTAGGAAGAGAAATGAGATAAGAATCTTATCTGTCATATGACTGACCTCAGACTTGCTTGGACTATTGCTCCTATTTACTCTGTATTTTCTCATATTGGCACACTTACTACCAAATGGCTCAAGTAGCAATGAATTTTCCCAAATTTATAGAGTCACAGTTGAACTGCAGAACTTATATCCTTTTACTCAGTCTGAAGTATATCTTGGGTCTAAGGTAGCTCTTCACCCATGATACAGAGAGGACAGAAAGCAGAACACTGGTTAAAAACTCATGCTTTGAATCTGTTAAGTCTTTTCTTTCTATTAATGCTATTCTAATCAATTAATTTTGTATGGCTTACAAAACCCTAAACTAAATATTCAATATTGCACTTAATAAGAAATTAATTCACATAGGAGTTGTGTTGATTTTCTTGCCAATAATGTGTTGTATCAGTGTATCTGTTTTCTGGGGGAAAGAAAAGAATTATAGAAATTCATTTTATTTGCCATTCTTTGGCTTTTAAACATGTATGCCATACTTAAAAGTCATAGAATACTTGCCAAATATTTTTCCATTGACTGTTGTCCTCCACTCTGTAAATTCAGAGCTGGCTTTTAAGTTGCTTACAGTAACGTGAGACAATCAGGATCCACCTAGCAGCAGGACTTCAAAGAGAAATCACTATTTCCCCTGCCAGTCTTAGCCTATGCTCAGCAGCTCCTGGAAGCAGCTGGATTGCTTTGAACTCAACTTTAACTTTACTTCAGAGAAGTCTTTGGGCTCTGCTACAGCATGTAAATTGACGTAGCAAGGTGGTGCAATCCACCAGTGAGTGAGAGTGACAGGGCCCCGCTGTGCAGATCCAAGGGACATGTGACTTGCTACAATCCCTGACCACAACTACTTGTGTCTTCAGTTCATGTTGGAGTGACATAGACCTCTGCCTCTGCGCAGTTGTGCCTTGATAAATAACACCTACTGCGTAAGTGTTAGGTAAAACATGGGTGAGCCTCCATTGATCAAATGAATTTTCTTTGAGTACAGGAAATACACAGGTATGTATGCAGTGGTAAATAGTTTCACTCCTTGCATTTTTTCCCCATGAGTACTGGTTCCCTGAGCACACACGCTGTGTGCATATCGATTCATGCTCCTCTTGAGCTATATTTAGGAATATGCCAGCTAGTTCCTTCTGGGAGGAAACTGGCTGTGGTTATATAAGATTATTGCCCTGAGGGCTGTAATGCCGTCTTCACCTTACTTCAAGCACTTTGAACTGAGGAAGCATATGGATGCCAAATGGCACTGCAAAGCAGTCTGGGTCAAGTGATATATTGTGAAGATGCAGTCAGGCCAGCTTCAACAGGATGGCCCAAGCAGGCCTCCAGCCCCCGTGTTCTGGAAGCTGGAGATTCCCCTCTGGAGGGAAGATCTCTTGCAGCAGGCATATTCTGAGTGCATTGCTAATTTATAGGGAGTGTCTGTTGTAATGGGACTTGATTCCTCAGTTTTTCCTAGGTTTGCTTCAGGTTCTTGTCTTTCCTTGTCAGCTGTGCCTAGTGCATTCAAGGCAAGAGGCTTTCAGAAACTTGTATATGGGGTAAAGTCAGGGGAAATTGCTGGAAAGAAAAACTTCCATACAAGTAAAACAAGCAGAATGACTGACTGATCCTTTCACAGAATTTTATGCTGTTTTTTCAGACCAGAGTTTACAATATTCTTTTAAATCTCCCATTTTCTACCTTGTTACTGCGTGCACATCTGCCTTCTTTACTAAAGTCCAGGGGCTGATAGCTATGATTTAGGTGGTAATTGACAGCAAAAAATATTTTCATTTGACTAGTAGAATTGATTTTAACTTACTTGTTCTCAGACATCAAGAGGGACATCCTTTCTAGCAGAAAGTGATATCTATATGTTCAACACTGCAGGTGTGTGTGTATGTAAATCCTCTAATCAGTTCCCACAACTGGAAATCATTGCATGGATCTTTTAATGCCGAAGATAGCAATGCTGCCTCACTGAAACCCTGAGGATTTGTTTGTGCAGAGTTCCAAATGCTAACTAACACCTTCTGGAGGCTCAGCTAAGACAATACAGGACTGTTGTGTCATTTTGCTGGAAAAAAAGAGACCTTTTCTTAACCAAAGAAAATAAACAGCAGAAACCTTTAAAAAACAAATAAAGTTCTGTTCTTTATGTCAGCTGAAATGAGCATAGCTCCATTAGAGTATTCAGCAGGAGAAAACCAACTTCAAACAGCCTTCACACAGCCTCCCCTGGTGGCTCAGGCTACACCACGAATGAGCAAGACATTCAGCAGCAATTGGGGGTAACTGGGGAGAAGAACTTTATGAAGTCCTCCAACAATACTGCTCAGAGCGCAGAACTAGGCAATGACTAACACTGTACAAACCGTCAGGTTACATCAAGTTAGCATCAAGTTAACGTCAATGAGAGAGACTACATGCTGGGAATCAAGAAAATAGAGGTCATCAGCTCTTAAGCAAAGATGAAGCTAAAGCCATACAGTATCTTCAATGTATATTCATGTGAAGCAGGAGATAAATAAAAGTGTAAGTAAATGGTAAAAATAAGAAAAAGAAGAGAAAAGATCAGATTTGAAGATCTAGAAAGCCAGACTAAGGCCTTCGCAGCACATGGGATATTTGATTTATTATTTGAGTAATTTACTTTTACCCAGACAAGTAAAACATTAATACTTCCTGCAGTGTGTAAACAACCATCTCTAGGCAAAGAACCCCTTGCTGATACAACTTGTTATAATCCTTTAGTTTGTATTGCTTTTATTGTATATACACCATCCAAACTGATATATGAAGTCTTCACTGAACATGAAATCTCTGAAATGTCTCCCATCTAATGCCTCACTGTAATTATGGTCATAACTTCTACATATGCTATATATTCTTGGTCTTTCAGACCCCTTAATCCGCCAAGCAGGAACATGGTACAGGAGGTCACAGAGCAAGGCAGAAGCTGTGGTGCTGCATGGCAGCCCAGTGGGGTGCCACCTATCAGGGCCCCAAAGGTCCTGCCCTATCCTGTGACCCAAGGGGCCAGATTTGGTGCTGTTCCACAAGCCAGCACAGCATGATTGAAGGCAAGGAAGCTGGAAACAACAGAGCGATTTGGTTAAAATGGTACAACTCTCGTGGGTTGACAGGACCTTAGTTGCTTGGATGAAAACTAATTAAATGAATTGCAATCATGAAGAAGAAAATCTGTCAACCAGTTTCGATTATTCTCTAACCCTATGAAGGGGAGTGAAATGACTGGATTGGTGCAGGTACACCATCTTATAAAAGCTGAGGATCTGGCCATTCAATGTAATTTAGCAATTTTCCAATCTCTTATTCAGCAAAATATAGTCCAAAGTGACCTTTTGCATGAACCTGCAAAGGCCACAGAAACTGAATGCTTCTCAAGCTGACCATCTGACTTATCC
The DNA here is from genome assembly GCA_032353885.1 of Nothura maculosa. Classification (NCBI taxonomy): domain Eukaryota; kingdom Metazoa; phylum Chordata; class Aves; order Tinamiformes; family Tinamidae; genus Nothura; species Nothura maculosa. The sequence goes on from JAUBOD010000729.1 coordinate 1,348,320, forward strand.
TTGTGAAAAGTTACTCTGTATTAGAAGGTCAAAAGAAAAAGAAAAGAAAAGGCTCCTCAGCAGGGAGCTGCCCTTTGGGATGTTAGGTAATTTAAATTAACTGGTACCATGCTGAGTAGCTTACATTTCTATATCTGTATGTGAGTGGGAACAGTTAAGGTCAAAGGGTCATCCTCCTCTTAAGCAGGAAGACATCCCTCCACTGCCTCTTACTCACTGAATCAGGATGCAGTGGAACAGCTGTATGTTTGGGGGTCCTGCATGCTGCATATCATGACAGAATGCATGAAAATTCTGCATTCTATATAATATATATATAGACTATTATAAAAAGCAAAATAAATTTCTCCTTCCCCTTGCTGTTATTTTTCAGGATTGCTTGTCAGAGTTGCTCGGCATCCTCACATTTCCACTAAGGATGCAGTGACTAGTCCTGAGGAGAATTTGCAGGCAAGCTAGTATTAAGTTCTATTAACTACTTGAACAGGGAATTTCGTGGTAAGTAAGTGGGTAGAACACAAGCTATTAGAGTTTTTTTTTAACACATATGACCTCTAGCTATTAAATTAGAAAAAAATAGGAAAGAGTGAAATCAGTTTCCTGCTAACAGTACAGCAGGAGTTTAAATGGTCTGGTAGCCTATCCTCCCAGGTTTAGGATTCAGGAGAGGTTAGTTCTAATCCTGGCAATACATCAATTTTTTCCATGGCTTTGAGTATTTACAGGCTCTGTCCATTGGGAGTAAAAGAGTGGAAATCATAATTCAAAGCGATTTTGCAAAAAATCAACTCATTTATATTTAGAAAAGTATTTTGGTAATGATATGCATAAAATCAGGTTATTACTTTAGAAGTACAAGAAGCGATTACAAAGGTTTTGTTCTCACTTGAATGGACAGGTTGCTTTATTTTGATCCAGTTCAATGCAACTTGATTTGATTTGATTCCCAACAACATTTTGACATGTCTATCACATATTTTGTATGTGATTATTTTTTCTTTCCTAATGTCTGTTATTTTCAGGGGGAGAGAAAGAATTGCATGAGTTTTTTTGTGATTTGGCTATTTTTGTTTTGTTAATGTATGCCTGGAAAGTTAAGTGTTTCATTAGTTAGGGCCAGAAGTTAGGGCCACAGGAAAACAACTTTCATGTGGAAGGACATGCCAGTAATAGAGGACAGTATCAGGGACATGTGTGATACTTCATTTCCCTGGCTTGAGTTTGCCACTAACAAGTACAAAACTGAGAATATTCTTCATGTCATAGCTTATATATCTATCATAGCTTATATCTAATATTAAGAATATATCTATTATTACAGTTCACGAATTATTAGCAGACAAGTAGTGCCATTATATAAATGAAATTTATTTTAATATTTTTTCAAGTGTCCTTTAAATGTTTTTTCAGATGATTCTCTTCTCATTACATTGCAGAATTATAATGATGTGCAGGCTCATGTTATGCAATATTGCTACTCATCATACTTCTCAGGCTTTTGAAGTTATTTATTTCCACTTGATGTTTCACACCACGTCAGAGGTGTGCATTATCTCACTGTAACACAGTCTTGTCATGTCTTGTTCCCTAACTAAACTTCTGCATACCAACTAAATAAGTTAGTTAATGAATGTTTTACTGATGAGTTTATTAATAGAAGAACAGGTCAAACTGATTTGGAGAAGATGGTATATCTTTAAACTGAAGATTGCATTAGAGATTGAAGATAGGTCTGTTTATTTGTCTAATTGCCCTGTCACTGAATGGTTGACTGGTGCTCTTTTAAAACTCGAGAAACCTTCATATGCTTCTTGCCAAACTGAACTTTGGAAAATATAGACTTTGAAATAGATATATTTATATATCTATTTATATACATATAAATAATATATAAAATAGAATTTCAGCAGGTAACTGGCTAAAAAATGAAACTGGGAAATAGAGAAGTGAGGCTTGAACAATAAAAGAAATTAAATTTATGCCACAGAACTTTAAAATATATAAAGACATTTGTGCAAGTCTGTAACAGTCATGTACGGTTCCCTTATAATCATTGGACTGAAGAGTGATTCACCTCATCTCTCTGTGTCACTTCTTTTGGGGGTGAGGTGACTTTTCTTTCTGTTGTCAATTAGAGAAAACTTGGGTGGCTAGTTTATACTTGCCACCATGGGTGGGTATATACTTGCCACCTTGGGTGGCTAATCATGGGGAGACATATCTGCCCCTTGCCTAAATTCTGGAATGGCCAGCCTTTGAGAGAGAAAAAGTTTAAACATAGATGAAGCATGTGGCCTCTTGGCCAAGGAAGATGATTGTGATTTTGGGGTTTTTTTGTGATGCAGAGCCTTATATTTGAGGACTAAGATGAACAATAAGGCAAATAATAACAGTTCAAGTAATACCATAACAGACTAAACAGCTGCCAATAATTTCTAGACATATACAGAAATTCTTATCTTGATGTGCAGATGGAAAGAACTAAGATAAGTATCTGAAATATGTATCTAAATGATTACAGGGAGGTAAAAGCAAAATAATATCCAGACTGTGCTCAGATGCTGTGTTAACTGCTCATCTGAATCCATCTGCAAATCACTGTTACCTGATTCTTCCATCACTGTATATTTTCATTAATCAAAACACTTTTGACAAGATGAAAGTCTAAAGTTTGACTCTAGTGACCATTACTGAGCCTCAGCAGCCCAGCCATCAGCAGGTCTTCACTGGAAGCAGTTCTGCATTTTTTTTCCAAATGTAAATGATAGCAGACACTGGGTTCAGAGCCATGGCTTTCACACTGTGGCCTCAGAATACAGAAGCTGACCGTTATTGAGGTGGTTTACTGCTTACCTCGTCTTGCTGTCTCACACCACATGTTTCCCTTGAGATTGCACAGACAGATACTTTGTTTTAATTTTCCTGCTGTAAATATCTCTTCACCTTTTTTTTTTTGGTCTTTTTTTTTTCAAAAGAATCCAGAAATGAAGAAAAATAGATTGCAAAGGTTGTGTGAAATCTTAGTAAGTCTTAACACTGAGAAAACATCTTCAGTTTTCCTTACTGACAGCTTTTGAGGGTTATTTAATATGTATCGTGCTAATAAAAAGCATTTCTCTCAAATAAAAATGACAGGAGTCAGCCTTCCATTACACTTCCCGCATGGGAAGTGAAAAAAATCTGTTCCTATAAGCTATGTCCACCATGGAAAACTAAAGAGATGAAGCATACATGATAATGAAAATCAATCACTGCTTTTTATTTATCTGTATTTAAGACAATTTTTATGTATCACTATGGAATATGTGCTACTTTCCATATATTTACCACATGTGCATCCTGTAGTACTCTAAAACATAAGACTGCATATATGCAAAGATGGCACATGCATGTTACATAGCCACCTGTGGAAGCTATGGAAAGACTGGGAAGATATGGACTATGATTCCATGAATGTGCAAATAATGATATATATAAAGGGAGAGACATGCAGACATATTGTCAAGGCAGTGTAATTACATTGTCCTGCACGAAATGCTTGCTGAGGAAGCAAAAGACAAATATACGTACAGGTTAATGCCAATCTATAACCCACAAAAGATGTAGTCTCATGAGTCCACATGGATATGTACTAACCATGGAAACCTTTTAACTAATAAAGAATATTTTGGAAATATTTTTATATATTTCCAAAAAGAACATGATGGTACACAAGGGAACTATGTGCTCCTATAATTACTCATCCATGTCTGAAGAGTGCTCCACTCTTCCAAGAATGCTACACTGTTCCTTTCTTTTTATATTAAAAATTCTACTTTCCCTCCAAAATAAACACAGAAGGTGAAAGATGTCCAAAACCAATGATTAAAATACTGTCAGGTTTGGGAAATTATATTCTGAATAAAGTGCTTTGGATCTCAGATATAACATTTATCCCAAATGGCAGCATGGTTTAAATTATTTTTCCTTCTCCTGTCTTTCAAAATACCCAGTGGTCATGGCAAATCAGTATTAATGCCAGAAGAATATGTAAGCTTTCTTGCAGGCAGTCTGTACTTATTCGGGATGGAGGCCGATGGTTTTTTTGATGGAAAGTTTACCTTAGGTATATTTGAAGTTTTTTTCTCTGTATTTCTATTTTTTATCTAATTTCTTCTCTTGTTATGAGGATTTATTCTGAAAATAAATATGTTTGATAGGACAAGGGGGAATGGGTGTAAGCTTAAGCACAGGAGGTTCCACCTGAAGATGAGGGGGAACTTCTTTACTGTGAGGGTGACAGAGCAGTGGAACAGGCTGCCCAGGGAGGTTGTGGAGTCTCCT
>JAUBOD010000729.1:1352742-1366445 GCA_032353885.1 Nothura maculosa
CCTGCTCTAGGTGTGCCCGCTGGAGTGGGAAGGTTGGACCAGATGATCTCTAGAGGTCCCTTCCAACCTTATAGATTATGTGATTCTGTGATTCTATGTAAATCCTCAGCCTTTGTAGTCCAGGCCTTGTCGCATACAACCTCCTCCTCCCTCCTTTCTTCTCCTACCAAATAGAACTAACTTTCCTAACTTCTATGGAGGTAAAATGTTCCCCCTATGTGGAAGAGATCACAGCAAGAGCTTCTCCTATCTTCTTCATTTGTGTGAAGAGTTTGGTCTCTGTGTGTATGTACATATATTATGAGTCAAAAGTCCCAGGCAGTGTTCAAAAATGTGTAGATGAGGCACTTAGGGACGTGGTTTTGTAGATATGGTGGTGTTGGGTTCACAGTTGGACTTGGTGATCTTGAAGGTCTTTTCCAACCATAATGATTCTATGATTTTATGAATAAATGTATGTGTGTTTGAGACATCAAACATATTTTTCCCTCTCTTTTTATTCATGAGTCATTAGTAAAATATTTTAGGAATAGTAAAATAGTTCAGCATAAATTATGGGCCAGAAGGGATGAAGGAAAGTATAGGAGAAACACAAATGCAGCAGGCGTTACTTCAGTCATAAGCACATATGCAGGGATGTGAGAGTGTGAGTTGTGTTTGTGTATATTGCAGCATAGATTTATTTGTGTCTGGTTGTCTGGGTGAGCAATTAGCTTCTGTAGGAATTACAGGAACACAATGAATTCTGCAGAAATTATGTGCTGCCGTCATAATGAGATTGGAGCCTTTTACCATAAAAAACAAGATTTGGGTTTTATTTAACAGGAGAGTCAACAGGAAAACCTCCATGCTTTCGAGACTTAAGGTGTTTCGAGACTTAAGCCTTGTACAGAATTTCTTCTGAATGAGAATGAAATATGCAGTCAATGTTTTGTTAAGACACTCAAGATTCCTTATTGCTGTTGTCAACAGCATTTCCTCAATACTGTGTTTTTGGGAGGCTTTGTTGATGTTGGTGACCACCAACCACACTGCGTATGATACATGCTTCTGCAAACTAGCAGTTCAAAAATAAGTAAAAGTTTTTCCTTTTTCCTAAAGCAGCAGCCAAAACAGAAATGTAAGAGAAAACTTGATTTTTTGGAAAATAATTGGCAAATTGAGTAATCTACCCACTTGGGTCTTGTAATGGTCTGATAACTGAGGAAACTCACATGTCTGGATCCATACCAACCCACTGTAAATTGAATTTGGTAAAAGAGAGTTTGCTTAAGTGGATACAGTGGATGGAGCTAAGTGATTGGCTATATTCAGATGAAATAAAAGAACCTCCATCCTCTCTAAATTTCCCCTACTGATACTTATTTTCCTAATAACTGTGTAATGGAAATACTGAACCATCAGGAAAGCGGAAAAGAGGTATAGATGGAGAAAGTGATGAGAAAGAAAGAGGGAACATAAATTTGGGAATCCTGATAATGAGAGTTATGATTCAATTCCTCGACATATCTTGTGCTATATAACCCAAGGTTATAACACATTATTGCAGGAGTGAAAATAAGTTTAGAAATCCTATAGATAGATGATAATAATTTGTTGTAGATCTTACAAATATAAACGTAAATTCATCTCAAATCTATATTTGTGCAATTCAAAGTAATGAGAAGAGCTACATTATTGTAAATGAAGACAATATTCCGATTAAAGCAACAATTATATTCCAGTTGTGTCATGGATTTTCCAATTTCCAATAGACTCCATGGAGGAAGAGATTATTTAATATTGCCAGATACTTTCAGAGTAAAGCATAGTAAATTAAATTCTACATGTAATAAAGCTCTGAGTATATAAAGCTAAAAGACACAAATATTTGCAGTTATAAATTCATGTATCTACCTGGGGCAAAAATCTAGTTATGAAACATTTTTGCCTAATACTCACACTGAACAATTGTGGGGAGGGAAAAGACAAAATTAGGTACATCTAGATCAATCTAAAACTTTACTTTGTGGCCCATGTATGGCCACAATGATGTGGAAGACTGCATATTGGGGCCTGATTCCACTGTGAAATATTTGGTATCAGGGAAAAGCAGTTTCATTAAAAATATCCTGAGAAACAGCCTGAACACTATGGTAATCTTTGCTAATCAAGATTTATCTCTGCCTCATATTCTTTTATCTAAGAATCTCAAATGCATTACAAAATGTTATTGCTACAACTGCCTAAGGATTGCTGTCTACTTTATAAACACATAGGGCAGAAAAAAAAAAAAAAAAGTGAATACTTTAATCCTGCATAAGAACTTGGAAATAAAGCTAAGAACATTTCCAGGTGTCTTGTACCATATCCTAGATCATATAGGCTACTGAGTGGAGTGAGGTAAGAAAAAAAGTTTAAACAAAAGGTAGATTATTCCCTGTCCATTTTGGATAAACCTAAGAATCTATACATTATTTTTTTCACAAGAAAGCATTCCATTCTGGAAGGCAATATTTTACCAAAAAAAAAATTCATTCTGACTAAAGAAAATCACCCTTTTGTGTTGTTACTCTTCATTTAAGTTGTTCATCTTCTTCAAGTTGTTCTTCTTCATTTAAATCAGGACGCACTGAAGGTACAAGCCACACTGTATGTGGTAAGGGTCTGTGGTCATGCTCACATTTTGAATAGAAAACTCCATCTTTGAGCTAGAAGCCATGCTAATGAAAGTTCACTTAAAATTGGTTAGTTTGAGTTTTGTTGATTTGGCCTCTCCTAATGAAAAACTCTGCACTGGAAAATTCCCTCTCAGTGTTACCCTTGTGGAAATGCACTAAATTAGACGTTCTGGCTCTGACTCAGTCAGCACTTCCCAGTTTCTAGCTGGTTCATTCCATCTTCTCTTTCAAGCTTGAGGGGAGAGCCTTTCTATTTTTGCCATTTCAAATTCTTCTCCTGGTGGTTATTTCACTGCTAAGAGTCATCATTATGGTCCTTGACAACACTAATATATTCAAAAATCAGAATAAATTTAGTTCATCTGAGCTAGTGGTTTGTTAGGGTTATTATCAAAGTACTTTTCAGAATCAAGTAATACATGATTTAATTTGTTAAGGCGAAATAACCCAGGTGGCAAATAAGCAGAGAATCAATAGCAAAGAATATGAATATCACAAAGGGTTCCACATGTAAAAAGTTAATAGCATAGGAGATGCTGAGGGAAAATATCTACAAAGGCAGTACTATCAGTAATACTCAGGTAGGTCTATACTTTTATTCATGTACTTATCGTATATAATAGCACGTAGTTTTGTGCATGTGTTAAAATTCTAAATTAAACCTAAATTAATATTTTAAATTTCTTCAGTCTTATTAGAGTCTTACCATAGTAAGAAGCAGTGTTCTGCAAAAGCATTGTGAGATTTTATTAAATTAATTCAGAGATTGAAGTCTATCTAATATAGGTATTTATCTTCAAAGCAGAATCAAAGTTTTCCACCCAATTCCTTATTTATACATGGAAAAATCCCACTGACTTTACTTGGCATTGTGAGGTTGGGAAAAAAAAATAAAATAAAAACAGCATGAACTGGCTTCAACTAATTTACTTCGGGAAAAAGTTGCCTGTTTAAACGGTCAGCTTAGACAAGATACAATTATAATTATATTGGTCTCTTTTCTTTACTTCTGGACTCCCAGGAGCACATTTATGAATCCCAAAAGGGATCCTTTTTGTCCTGTTAGCCTTAATTGCATTTTGTTTAGCTTGATCATTTAAACAAAAAGCTCTCTCCAACATGAATTTATGGGTCTTGTCTTTCTGTGAAGATGCACAGTTCTTGCTCTAAGTTAGCTTTTTGTACATGTAAACTACTTTGGATCAGCTACATTTTAATCTACAGATGGAAAATATGACCTTGTAACTGAGGAGAAAATAACCCAAATTATCACTCCACCAAAAGCAGGCAAATGGTTTAGAGATACAGAAATAGAATCCAATCTATCTATCACTTGAGTTTCATAATTCAACCTACATATGATTCATAAATTAAAGTAATAAAAAGCAGGACAACATCTGTTCCACAGTATGTGAATAGGAGGGAATGTGGATATTTGAGAAGTTGTTATACAGACATTACATTCTACATGGGAACATATGAAGAGTGTTTATAGTAAAAATAACTTCTGATGCCTACTTGTATTTCTTTTAAAATGTACACATATGCCTTCAGATTTTGGTACACAAGTAGTATAACTTTTTCTCTAAACTTAATTTTGAATTTAGACTAAAAAAAGGATAAAATGAAAGAAAACCCTCAGGTGTATCAGGTCTATGCTCTTACTTTTTAAATATTTCCATGTAACCCATTTAATGAAATACTTTTTGTATATCCCTGCTGTATCTTCCTCATGAAAAATCCAAGTTTCCTCTGTATAATTCAGATAATATATGTGAAAAATATATTCCAACCTGGCAGTGTTTTTTAAAGCTTCTCAACCTTATATTCATTTCAGTGTTAACTGCTAATGATTGCTACTAATAAAATCCCATGGTACGTTGATTTATAAGTAGAGATTTCTTAATTCTAGATCAAAGCCAAACCTTTTTTATTTATATCTTGAGAGATGAAGGATGTAATTGAGTTCATATACAAGCTGTTAAGTAACTTGCATATTTACCTCATACTTAAAACTGCTTCCTGAGCTGGTGTGCTAGCCCTTTTATCCAGGGATATGAAGTTCAAACAGTAACAACACAGAAGGAGAGCTATAAAGAGGGATAGATTGGGAATCCCTGCATCCTGATTACCCAAGATAAGAAGGTACTTGGGAGTGGAAGGAAAGGTGGTGAGAGCTAAATTAGCTGTCTTTGAGATAAAAAGTTAATTTCCTTAAGAGAAGAGCCTAGCTAAGCAACTGTCCCTTTTAAAACTAAATGTTCTCTGTTAAGCTAGCAGACAACTTTTACATTTGCTGGAGATAATCATTCATGGTTCTGGGGGTTGCCTCTGCAGAGATCATAGCAGGCAATAGTATATACAAACACCTTAAGAGATAAGCATCTCTGGAAGAATGAAGGCTCCCAGGAAAGCAGTAGCTTTGAAACAGAGAAAAAAAAAGGAAAGAAAAGAAAAGAAAAAAAATAATAGAAATAACATATGCTTAAAGCTTCTTCTAGTGTGAAGCTAAAAATATTCAGGATTTTATTTTGGAGCTCCAGAAATTATTATAGCTGATCAGATCAATAAACTAGAGAAATGACATCCTAAGTGGTGAAGTACACACACAACTGATATATCTGGACCAAAACTCTTTATATATATGCTGCAAAATTCAGACCTTGGATTTTTGAAATCTATTAATAAATATTTTGCTATGATTTAAACAACGTATATGTCTTTGGAAGCAGCTGGTATTGCACAGTTATATTGATGTCAGTGTTGAGAAAGAATATTCAATTTAGGATCACTAGCATCTAGCTAAACAGTCTTTTCTGTACTTAAAAAGTCTCTCATTTTACTGAATGTCTTCACACTTGGTACAATAAAGGAAAAGGCTAGGAGACTTGCAATTATTTGAGGCAGATACCACATTCTGGACATCTCTGTTTCTGTGCTGAAATGCAATCACACACAGGCCAGCTGAAGAAAGATCTCAGGAAGAAGATAGGGCAGCCTCATTCTCACATCCCAGAGGCCATTCAGAAACCATTGAGTCCTGAGCCTGGGGTCAGAGGATATTGCATCCTGCCTCTTCCCTCGTATTTCCTGTAGTCCCAGCTTCCAAGGGGTCCTAATGACCTCAAATCTTCTCTCCCCAGGTCTCTGGGTTCCTTCAGCCATGCTCCTGCATCAGGCTTGCCTCTGCCTGAGCATGAGCACTATGGCCTCTCCTTGGTCACTGAGTCCATTTATATTTTGTTATTATTATTATTTCCATTTTTATTCAAAAACAAATGTATTGGTCCATATTTACCAAAATATATTTCAGGAAAGGTACTCACAAGCTTACTTTCAAAGTCGGAGAGACACTTGGCTTACTTCATTTTTATCTATATATCTATCTTTTAAAAAAGGATAAAAAAGAGATTATAATTTATCTTTTATTTTATTAAGAATATGCCATAATCTCAATGAGTTAAAACTCAATGTTTTCACATTGCCGTTTTAGTCTTTGCTGTGAGGCTGCTCTTCAAATACACACTTCAAGATACCTCTATGCACACTTGCCTCAATAAAGACTTCAGTCTGTGGCCTGTCATGTTTTAGAACATAATTTTTTTTTCGATCATCTAATTAAGGAAACTGGTTCATTATAAGCAACACTAAGGTGTTAATTCAATTCCTGCTTGAGATTTTTTTCAAGCTTGTTTACCTGTGAAGCCATGTGTAACTAAAGAAAATCCTCACAGCAAGTGGTGGAAGATAGAGGGAGAAGAGGCCTCACTACTGCATTTCTTTAAGCTTTAGTCTAAAATCTCCAAGCCCCCAAGGTTTAATTATCGTGTGCAGTCTAGTGTTGAATAGGAAAAAGGGACTGTAGCACGAAGGAAAGATTTTCACACTGATACTCACAAAGGAACAGGAGCATTAAATGAAAAAAATGTTCTAAGGTCCTAAATGCATTTGAAGTGAATAAAAGGGAAATAGCTTTCAGGATCTGAGCAAATTATGAATGGAATTATAAATATTTAGTATTTATACATCTTTTCTACATGAAATGCCTATTGGGGCTTATAGCAGAAGAATAAGTAAATAAGAAATGTACATGTTAGATTTTTTAAGCTTTCTTTTGCTTTTTATTTATCTCATTTCAAGTTAGGTTACTGGTTTAAAGAAAGTAAAAAGGTGAAAAAGACCTCACACTATTATTCACTTTAGCACATGTGTGACCTGAAGAGGATTAAAGGTTTGTTCAATCTCTATTCATAGTATTCTTAAAGAGTTTTCAAAGGAGCTTTTAAACAAAGGTTGCCAAACAAAGCACTTCTTTTGTTGCTATTTAGCTGAGGCCTATTGTCAATTAATAAGCAGGCTTTTACCTCGGTATAATTGGGGCTTTCAATTTTAATTACATTAGGTACATGAAGAAAATTTGCACGTAATATTAATAACAAAATAAAATTATACATATATATGTGTGTGTAGCTGTAGGCACACATATATGCATACACATATCCTCCACAAACATATGCACACGCAAATCTCTCTGTAATATTATATAATGCACTGTTACAACAGGTGCTATGTTACACCCCAGACTTGGCTGCGTTTCAATAGTACTTTCAGTCTGTATATATAGAAAATGCTTTGATGTTTGCAAATAGGTGTATAAATAATAATTATAGTCAAAGCTAGAATAAGTACTGTGGTTATATTTATGCCAACCACCAAAATATTTTTATAACTTTATTTTTTTAGGCTATGATTTCATTAAAGATTGACTCTTTGAAGAAGTTTGAATAAAGATGTTCCACTCTGCTTTAAAGGATGACCTGAAAATTAATGTTACTATCTTTTCAACCTTTTCCTGAAAAAGCAGGTTTTGAGCTGGAAGGAACTCATAATAAATAGCCTCAGCTGTAATAAAACAATCTTCTTTTATGATGTGAGGGAAATTCCATTTTGATATAGCCACATTATAAAATTATGAAAAATCATAGATTGTGCTTATGTACTGTAATCACGAGTCATCTGGAACACAATGAAAATAAATACACATAGTTGTGTGTTCACACATCTGCCTATATATATCTGTGCTTGTGTATTTGTATATGTGTATATTCACTATTATGTGTGGAGACAGAGATATAGATATGGATGAACAGATACATACACAGACAAGGACTCTGTGAGATTTTGAGCCTGTAACATTCATATAAAAGTAGAACTCATTTATCACGAGAGGAGGTAAATATATCAGTAACGAAGGAGGTGATCTATATTTGCATAATTAATCTAGCCTAAAAGGATAGTCCGTACTGGGGGTAGTATAACCTGACTACCAAAGGTGGAAAAAAAAGTACATAGTATTGGCCTAAGTTCAGTCACAGAGATGGAAAGCCTGCTTATCTACAAGATGTAGGGAAAGATATGGTTTTACTTCTTGAATGTTTACATGAACCAACTTAACGATCTTCAGATGTTTTGAAGCATCAGATGCCTCAGCACAGGCCACAGTCTGACTGCAAAGGCTGTGTGTTTCTGTATATTTTCTTAAGTATGGCCATGTCATATAGCAGTACATTGGCAGAATCTAGTAGAGAAGGAATAAAGCAGTTTTTTACAATGTGCTTTTCCCTCACCTTCAAAAAAATCAGTCTCTGAAAACCCCATTGTGATGCAGTAAAGAAGCTCTATTAGCTTGTCATGCCCCAATCACCATTTAAGGTGTGCAACAGATTCCTGTTCTGCCGTGTTCAAAATTCCATAGCACGAATTTCATGTTTCAGGTTTTATCTAATTGTTCTTGAGCTGTGGACATGAGTACTCCTTTATATCCTTAATTTTTATTTCTAATTTTTGTGAGCTATAAGAATTTATAAAACTTTGAAAAGCAACTCATTCCATAAACCTTTAATCTTTCTTTCCTAAATATCTCTAGGAAGCCATCAGTGTACCTAGGATTAAGATGTGTGGGTAAATACAGATATTAAATGCATATAAATACCATTACTAATATGTGTAATTGTATTTCCCAATTATATGGGTATATGGGTATACAATGTGTTAATGTGGTGTTTTCCAGAAGTCCATTACTTCATATACAAACAGAACATATTTATCATATATACTCTCTGCATTAAAAGGTAGAGATGCGTGTATTTGAGTGCCCATACAAACAAAAACTACATAAACAGAACCTTATGTTTATATAGTTAGCTTGAATGATTTCTTAATATTTAAACAAAATGCTAATATATAATTCTCTTTGACATATGTTGTATAATGCAGCTCCCATAAAATGCATCTCTGGACATAATGCAGCTTTGCCTTGAAGATTATGAACACCTTCAGCAGGGTTTCATTTCACACCTTACCAAAGAGTTCAGCAGAGCACAGCTCTGACAGCTCTCCAATGCTTGAAGAACAGCATGCATTTGAAGGCAGGTTTGTCCAGCAGATAAACACTTCTTCCATAATGCCCTTCTGTCATAACTTTTTTTTTTTTAAGCTAATGCTGAAATTGAAATACTTGCCATTGAATTTGCTACCTTAAGGAGGGACTGATTTTCCTGTAGGTTTTAATAGATTATATCTGATAAATATCAATAGTCATAAGCAATATGAGGTCATTTTTCATAAAAAGGTGACAAGATACTCTAGATATAGCGCTCTCATCAACCCAGCACAACAATAGCCCCTACTCAAGTATTCATGAGAGAGCAGATAATAGCAGTGCCCTATAGCTGCTCTTCCGGATAAGATGGCCTGAATCAAAAATATGAGTCAGCTTTTAGGGGCAGCTTGACTCTGTTTGTGTCTGGGTCAATTCAAGGTTGGCTCAGAAAAGTCACTTCTGATAGGAGATAAAAATGCTAATAATGCTGGAAGTTACATTCATTATGCTTTTTTAGCCATGCCCAAAAAATAGTAGGCCATGCCCCAAAAATAGTAGATGAAGATTTCAAAAGTTACAAATGTAATATTATCCATGACATTTAAGCTAAAACTTTTTTTTCCAATAAATGACATAGGGGAAATTGAGAAAAAACACTCAAAGTTCTGTGCATTGCCTTTCAAAAGGTCTAAAGCTAGTACTTTCAATGGATCTGTAATCATGTAAATCAGTTAAGTCTAATGACTGGAAAAACTACAAGGTTGCTTTTATACAGCCTGTGAGAATGTGTGAAAATCAGGTAAGAGCAAAAGCACATCTAATCTAATATGCTGTCAACACACATATAACAGAAAATGTATTAATCATAGAATCATAGGATGCTTAAGGTTGGAAGGGACCCTAGAGGTCATCTAGTCCAACCCCCCTGCTCCCACAGGGTCACCTAGAGCACGTGGCACAGGGCTGCATCCAAGCGGGTTTTCAAGATCTCCAAAGAAGGAGACTCCACAACCTCTCTGGGCAGCCTGTCCCAGTGCTCTGTCACCCTCACAGTGAGGAAATGCTTCCTTAAGTTCCTGTGGAACTTCTGATGCTTCAGTTTGAAGCCATTTCCTCTAGTCCACCACTGAAAAGAGGCCAACTCCATCGTCCTCCCTGCCTCCCTTCTCTTCTCCAGGTTGAACAGAGGAGGAGCTGTAGATTGATTAAGAGGAGCTGTAGATTGATTCTTAAGAAACTAGCTCTTGATTATCAACATGATAGCTCTTGACTATCAACATGACAGGAAGCTTTTGAGCCAAAAGCTCTAGACTCTCCTTTAACCAGTTCATGGAAAGAGCTATCCGCTGTGACACATTTTTTTTTCTTTTCCTATATATGTTTCCTAGTCACCTTCTTCTTACCCTTTCTAGTCTTTTTTCATACAGAGATCACTCCATATCTTTGATCATCCTTGTTGCTTTTCCAATAAACTTTCTGAAAGAGAATCAGGAAGTCCTTGCAGTGTGTGAGATGTAGGCAGAAGGATATCTGGCAGTATAATGATATTTTCTATTTCTTTTTTTTTTTTTTTTACTTTTCTATTAATTCTCAAGTTTTTATTTGCTTTTTCAGCTGCAGATGAACACTAAATCAATACTTTCAGAAATTTATTCATCCCTATGCCAGGCTAAATTACAGGAGTCATTGTAAGATATGGGTTATTCCTTTCTCTTGCACATAAACATATACATGTATATATATATATATGTGTATTCAACTACTATTTTACTATTTAATTATCCAATACCCCAACACCAGCTTCATATTTGACTATCATGAGTAAGTTTACGACAAGCTTTATTAGCTCAAAATAGGATACTCTTTTCTAGCTCATTTATAAACATGCTAAACAGCACAGATCACTAAATTTGTGAAGTTTAGTTGAGTCCCTCCTTCCTGCAATCACCACAACGAGCTCTTAGAAAACTATCCAGACTTCACTTTTAAACGATCAGAGATAAGTGAGATTAATCTTACCCCCTATAATTCATTTAATCCTCATTAAATCTACCAAATGAATTTTGCAAACAAGCAACTGAGCTGATGGATGTGGTAAAAGACATCTGCAGATCTTATTTCAGCCACAGTCATTCCTATGGACCTCTGAAAAGAAACCTTTTCAGAGGAAAAGGTCCAGGAGGATCTTTCCAAAAAGTCCTCCTGAATCTTGGAAAAAAAATTGACAGCTGATATCTAAGTACACTGATAAAACTACATGTGGGAATTCTTATTTCTGAAGAAGAAGGGTTTTTAAGCTACATTTTTTCCCAGAACATAGCTATAACCTTAAAAAAAAATAAGGAATAACCCCCCAAAAGAACACATTACATTTTACAGCTTAGTGGAGATGTATCCTGATATAACATGAGTAGTAGTTTGGCTTACCACCTTAGTTTAGATAAGTATATCTTTTGGGCCATATAACTGTATAGCCAGGATAGCCAAAATAAGTAAAAATGGACATAGAAGTATATTAGCATTGAGGTTAACAGGCTCAAGGCTTTTTTGTTGAGGTTCATACAAATTTCTATCTTCTTCCCCCTGCCCTCCCCTTCATGATTCAGTCTGCTTTGTAATAAACCTCTGTTGTGAATTTCTGATTTTTGAATGACTGACTTCATCCTTATAGCAGCCAACCAGGCTTATTTTATCTTAGCATGATGCATTTTAATCCTTACCAATTTAGAAATTCTTAATTTTACCTGTAATGTAATAAATCTTCATTCCCATTAAAAGAAATGAGGAGGCTCTGGCAGCTGCTATTGCAAGTAGCCTACATGCCAATTTAATTGCTACTCTGTCATTAGATTCTGGTCCTCTAAAATATTTAGAAATATAAGCATCTTCTATTTCACAAGATTTACTTGTATGTCTGGAAGTCTAGGAAAAAAATAAAAGAAATTGAGAGAGATTGCTACTGCCTTAAGCCTTCTGCTTATGAAAATAACCTTCCAACATTCTGTGGCCTGTCAGGATGGAAGGTTTCCAATATAATGAGGGTTTCCTTGTGATATGCGTTGTGCATCAGTGCCAATGTACATATGTCTTTCAAACAGGCTTCTAGAGACTATAGAAAGCAAGTACCTTTGAGATGCTGCCAGTATGTTTTTTCTCTCTTTTCCTGGAGATACAATAATAACAATAGCAACACTCTCCCCAAACTGAACAATTTACATACTACAAAGGGTGAGATGTAGATATCTGCTGGAGGACAGATTGTTTTGGACAAAAAGTTTAAAGAGGAAGGAGAAGGGGATGTGCACACTGGCAAGGAGGTGGTGCTGGAGAAGGCAAGGGCTGCTGTGGCCTTTGCTGCCTTGAGCAGCTCGGGTTCTCATGTGATGTTCATCGCTGCTACAGGAGTCTTGGACATGCCCCATAAAGTCCAGTTGTGGCCTCCTGCTTGAGCTGACGGATAGACAAATTGTTTCTATCTGCGGCTGCCCCAGGGATTTGCAGGGTGCTGTCAGAAGAGCTAGCGTCAAGGGCAATATGCGTGCTACCTGTGATATACTGCAGATATTCCTTGGAGAGTTCAAAGGGAGCAAAGCTTCACTTCCACTCTTAAATCCCTGCCCCCTGCCTTTGCTTCTCTTGCTGTAGCATCTGGCCAAACTGGTCCTGGAAGCACTGCAGGAAAAAGCTAGCCTGAGAGCAGTGGCTGCAATAAATCAAGTCATTGATGCTGTGTTTTGTTTGTTTGTTTGTTTGTTTTTTTTAAGAAAACTAATCTACATGTGTATTATTTCTCATGAAGTCAACTCAGAAACAATAAGAAAGCACGCTGGAATGATCTAAGTGTAGCCAACTGGCCAACTCTGCTGGAAAATGTCAACTGTATATCCTTATATCCGCTCAATTACCCTCAAAGAAAGGAGTGATGCCTCATAAACAACAATCATATTAACATGTAAGTGATCTGGAATGCCAAATATACCATCAGGCCCTAATGTAAGCAGTCTCCTCACATGCTGCTATACAAATTTCACTTTGTAAAGCTAAATTCTCCAGGAGGCTAAATTCTGTTCTTGGAGAACAAGTATTCTTTGCAGGAATACTTAGTGACAAGTAGGTATTTGCTTAGCTCTTTCATTAGGTAGGGCCTTGCTTCACTGAATCATTTTCCTTGTCTTCCACATAACCTTTCCCTTGTACAAGCTGAAGTCCCGACTCACCATCTTCTGTGAATGCCAAGTCCAGTTGGAGGCCTGTGGCCAGTGGTGTCCCACAGGAGTCAGTACTGGGCCCAGCACTGTTCAACTTGTTCATCAATGACCTGGACGAGGGCACAGAGTGCACCCTGAGCAAGTTTGCAGACGACACCAAGATGAGTGGAGTGGCCGACACTCCTGAGGGCCGCACTGCCATCCAGAGGGACCTGGACAGGCTGGAGAGTTAGGCAGAGAGGAACCTCATGAGGTTCAACAAGGACAAGTGCAGGGTCCTGCACTTGCGGAGGAATAACCCCAGGCATCAGTACAGATTAGGGGTCGACCTGCTGGAAAGCAGCTCTGCAGAGAGGGACCTGGGAGTCCTGGTTGGCAGCAAGTTAACCATGAGTCAGCAGTGTGCCCTCGTGGCCAAGAAGGCCAATGGGATCCTGGCCTGCATCAGGAGGA
>JAUBOD010000729.1:1371904-1395706 GCA_032353885.1 Nothura maculosa
AGCGGGAAGGTTGGACTAGATGATCTCTAGAGGTCCCTTCCAACCTTGAAGATTCTGTGATTCTGTGATTCTGTAATACATGAGAGTATTTTTTATTATTGTTCTTTCCATTTGAAATTCAAGACTAATATTGTTTATAAGATAATAGCTATTTCAGAAAGTTGTACTACTAAAAAGTGTTAGCAGGGTGTTTGATTCCCAGATAGGGAAAAGACGAAGACACAGACTGAGCAACACAGCCACTTTCACACAGAATTTCTGTGGCAGGGCTCAACTCTCTTTACAGCTCTTTACTAGGCTTTTCTCTCTTTACTAGAAGGCCACATGCCATCCCTTGTGATGATCACTCCTCTAGTGCTATACAACACATCTCTTTCATTTAAAATATTTGAATTCAGTATTTTCTGTGGAGCTGAACTTACAGTTATTGCCTTCATGGAAATATATTTGAGTTAAAACTGAAAATGACTAGTATACTTACTGTCAAGAATGCATTATTTCTGTTGCATTGTTTAACATAGAATTGAAATCAATGTATTTTCTACAGTTTTCCATATCTGCACACCTGTATTGTAGTTCTTATCTGCTTCATGCAGATTTGCAGGAACTAAAACAGAAAGTCTAAGCTCTGCTGAGAGGTTCTGTAGTCCCTCAGATAAAGAGATGGATGAAACATCATTAGGATGGGGAATTAGGCACGTGGCCTGGGAGGGCTCTGCTTATATGGTCAGCAACATAACTAGTATATTTTGATTTCAGGCCTGGAGGGATTCTCTTCTCAGATGACTCTTCCTGAGCAATCTGTAAATCCTGGAAGATCATTCAATCCTGACATAAGCAGGTTATATATTTTCAATGTAGTTAAATCTGCAATCTACAGTAAATGCCATGACTGTACATTACATAAGGTCTGGATATGAGTAACCGTAATAATATCCATATTTTATGTCAGCTGAAAGCTCTTTGTTTCTGGACTACAAAGCAAATAGGTGTTGAGCAAATGACACAATACATACATAACTACAGAAAACAAACCAGAGCAGTGTTATGTGCTGGTGCACAATTCAAAGCAAGATTGGGTGTGATATCCAATACAGGTTTTTAAAAATGTGTGTTTCATGTAAACTCTTAGCACTATGACACTTAATGTGTCCTAGCACTGCTGGGAACTATTGACCTCCATGGGCCAGGGCTTTCCCGGTGTATTATCCAGGGGCCCATTTGCCTTGGGAACAGAGCGGGCTGTGCTGCTCCGCTGTCTCTTGACCTAAGCTAGCAGGGTCAGGCTCACACTGATTAATATCACATTATGACAGTGAAAACAGCACCGTTGTACCGAACTGGGACGCCTGTTTCTTCTGAGCCCCTTTTCATGCTTACGGGAATTGAGGCACCGTGAGGCCTGACCCAAACGCTCAGCCATAACCGTGTGTCATTCTGGTTTCGGTTTCACAGCACACCAAACTAATTTCTTCTGACAAAACTCATGCAGGATCTTTTCTTAGGATATCTGCTAATTCATCACAGATGGAAATTGCTGCACTATCTGCAAAGGAAGGCTGCTCACTGTTGCTATGTATATATATAGTTTTCTATGATGTCCTTTGCAGATGTTTTGCAGGGAGTTAGCACCAGTGTTCATGCACCTTTGACTACATACGCAGTGCATATGTGAAGCATGCAATATGTATACACATACTTGCCTTTCTTAATCACATTTTAGCTTTGTCCATGTCTATAGGATCATCATAGGATCTGGCAACCTCTTAAATTATTTAGCTATACAAAGATATTTTTTAAAAAAGTTAAAACCCCAGATTTCAGTGTGTATAATGTGCATGAGAAATTTTTAAAAAGTATAGTAGAGATAAAGCACAGAGTTAATTAGAACCACATGCCACTTAGATTGGCACCATAATACTCACTGATCAGTGTGACGATTAGCCTCAAATATTTTGAACAACAGTTACTGAAAATATATTACATTACCTTCCATGTCTAAAGCAGTTTAGTAACAATAAATATTCTTTTCAAGATGCTATTATGTTCAGCATAGAAAGGGTTGAGTGAACAACAACTGCAGCAGTGTATCTAATTCCTTGTGCACAGAGGTAAAAAATAACACTTCAGTTCTTAAAGGAAGACAAAAACATTTAACATAGAAAATTACTTAATTCTCTTGTAAAAAGAACTGATTATGATGCACAGGAACAAAAACTTGCAGACTTTCCTATTTACTGCAGATTATCCTTTTATCAAATGTCAAAAGGTGCTAAAATAGACGTGCCAATTCTGTGGGCTAGCCTCACAGCAGCAGCAAGAGTATCTACTATCAAAATGTGTTTGGGTTTTTTTTGAATGTATTTGTTTGTAAAAATTAAATTGCATTCTGAGCTAAAGGTACACATAACCACCATAAAAATTACAACATGCTATCCTTTTGTCTGCCTGTAGCCTAAATAGCGAACTAAGAATTGAGTGTTTAGAAGTGGAAAGCCTGGGCACAGAGGTGAAGCTTGCAGCCCTCTTCCAAGTAGCCAAGTGCACACTTAATTGCACTGCGGCAAGAAATACAGATCAGAAATGTGGGCTTTCACCCAAGAAAAGTCTGCCAGCGACAGAAGCATGGTTAAGGCACTGGGCTGTGACTCAGGATACCTGGGTGCTAGTCACAGCTCAACCACAGGACTTCACTTTGACTGGGTGCCAATTATTTGATCTTGTTTTCCCACAGGTAAGTCAGACAATAATTCTCTCCTGTCTTGAAGGGATGCTAAGAGGAGAAAAAAATTACTAGTGTTTATAAAGTATTTGAAGTCTATTTCTCAAATAACCTTTTAGGGAGAGAGATCATGTGTGTAGATCATATGGATACAAGGTCTAGCAAAGGGAAGAATCCAACTGGCCTCCCAAGAGTCTTTCCGTAATAGTAGTATTATATGCAAAGCATGGTAAGTAGACCAGAAAAGCCAATAAATAAATAATGCTTCACTTAATCTCATGCCATTTGTAAGATCAGACTTCTCTAAATCATGTTGTTACTGTTTTGCCATCTGCTGGGCTTCTGTTATATTTATTGAGAGGGCAAAGGAGTGAAGTGCCAATCTTCAACCTTAAAAAGAAAAAAGTTCCAAAAAAGGCTTTCTGACATGCCACTTTTTCAGAGAAGAATAATACCTTTTTATATATAATTTTCGTGAGTGGAAATGATTGTTAGAAATTATTTCATTTGGTTTTATCATAGCCACATCTTTTTGCAAAGTGAAAGGAGAACAACAGCTTATTAGGGTGAATTTCCAACATCCAATGTCTTTGACTGCAAAAATAGATAGTCTTCTGTCCTAGCCCACACCATGCTGGACTTCGCACATTTAGGCCCAGTGACTAAAGGAGCTCATTCTAGATAAGCTCTGGCTAGGCCAGGACTCCTGGAAGATGAAGCGGCTTTCCTCGCAGCTGAGAGCTGGCTCCTCATACACATGTAAGAGAAAACATTATCTTCATTCCTCCTACCTTTCTGATTTGGCATTTATGAGAGGAGCAGGGGTCTCCTATATAGGCTTTGATCAGGTGATTTTCCTCATATCAGTAAATCTGGAAAGCCAAAGTCTGCTAAGATGAACTACTCTAGGAGGAAAATAGTCTGGATTCTGCATATTCAGAGCAGGGTGAGAGATTATTGGTATCCATTTCACTTTGAGCAACAGGAATAAAGCTTTCCTAAAACTACTTTGCTCTCTAATAACTTTAAGAGGCCTGGCTCTGTTTCAGTTTTAATACTCTTCATTCAAAGTCTATGCATTTTTACAACATGCCCCTTAAATCAAATCTGCTGTTCTTGTGAACAGAAGCGAACATCTGTCTTACATAGCACACCTTCCTGCATTGATTTCCTTATTCTTTCCTTTTCTTCATTCAAAAGACTCATGAATATCCAGATATTTATAGGAAGGATTCTTGAGTGAGTAAGAAAGTGTGGAGAGAGGATTCAAGGTGCTTGTTTGAGAGCTTTGAGCAAGCAGGGCACATATTGGCAAGTTTAGGAGAGAGTACTTAGGAAGACTGGGGTAATGTATTACTAGGAAAATTGAATGACCTAAAAAAAAAGTACAGTGCAGCCAGAATATCAGGGGAGGGCAGGAAGACAGAATCTCTTTCCTATAAAGTTTCTTTATTTTAAATGGGAGCATTAAACTTCCTGGTGTAGCATGCTAATTAATTTTTATATTGTTATTTCATTCTATATTACTGCACTCTTATTCAGGCTTGCATATAAAAACCTGTAAAGAGGTATGACCAATTGTGTGTTTGAACTTTCAGACACCTTGTTTGCTTGATTTTGATTGTTTCTTACCAGATGGTTAGGCATATGTTTAGCAGTTTTACAGGCGGAGAAAAAAAAATCCAACATATGTAATACACAGTTAACGATTTACAAAGGTACTAGCAAAACTTTTCAGCTTCCAACATAAAACTAATGTTAAAAATAGTTTTTGTGGCAGGATATTCATTTAAGATTGAGGCCTGCGTTTAGTTTCCTGTACCTCTGGAGATACAATATCCACAGAACGAGAAAGGAATTACTTAACTTTAGTAATCTAATATTTAGCTGAGTAGTCTGAAGTAGTTGTGTAAGAGTCCTCAATTATCAGTGGAGAGAGAAAGTTATCTCAAGGGAGTTTATTTGCCAGCCCTTTCTGAAACATCTACTTTCAAATGGGAAAAAAATCAACTTTGGGAGGTGTCTGTTTCTCTTCTTTGATTATTGACAAAGCCTAAGCCTCTAAATTGCACCAAACACCCATATTTTACATAACTAAATGTATCTGAAATCTAAACAATTCTTATTTTATAACATTGTCCAGGATGATTACCAGATATTGCACAATTAATAAAACAGGAAGCAGAATACCCTTGTCAGAAATGAGATAGCAGAAGAGATCCTGCTACTTGTGCCCCATTTCTTGTTTTCTTTTTCTCTTGTGTTTTCAAGTCTCTATACTCGTATCCAACTAAAAGCATAGGCTAGATGAATTTAATACATGACATTTAAGTCAGGTATCTAGATGAGGACCCCAGTTACCCTTGATTCCTGTGTAGATGATCAAAATAGAGATATACATCAACATTCAAGGAGAGCAGGTCAAGCAAAGTTGGTAGATGCTCCTTACAAGCCACAGAGACATCTCAAAGCCAATAATTTCCGAGCTCAAGTGAGACAAGTAATTGTTTGGGGTTAAATAGGAAAATCTGGGCTAAAGTGTCATCTCCTGATAACAACTGGAATTCATCCTTCTTCAAAGGCCTACTTTAATGTGAGGAAGCAACAAAAAAAGAAAGCTTCTAATCCTTAAAAGACTCAGACCTTCTCTAAATTCCATCTATGAATAGTGGATTAACTGTTTCCCAAAGGGAGAGATGGTAGCTCATATTTGACTGTGATTGCTGGAGATAATCATCCAGATTTTGTCCTACAGTGTCTGATGTGGACAGTTGGAAGTGTAAATTGATGGAGGAAGCAAAGAAATGAACAGTACCACAGAACATAACCAATCCTATCCCTCTTCCAGTGCAAAATACAGGTGTTTGTATTCAAAATGTACGAGGGAGGCTAAGAATGGCAGCTAAAGAGCTGTTGGATATTTACTTTCTCAGAGAGTTCAGAAAGGGGTGAGGAGGCTTGAGGGTGATGAGATTTGTTTGATATATGTGCAAGTCTGGTCTTCCAGTGGAGCCATCAAGAATTAATGTGCACTTGGAGGCAGGCTGTAGCAAAGGCAAGAGGTGCCTGGTGTTTGCTAACCCAAATGAAACCTTTCCCTTTCGGTGAACAGATAAAAGTCAGAGTTTCATACCAACACTCAGCTACCAGGAATGTGCCTTTCACAACTGATAAGTGACGGTTTCTACCAGCAGCGTACTGCACGAAAGCACAGCTTGCCCTGATTCAACTACTTTGTTTTTGAAACCATAAAGAGGCAATTGCAACTGCCCCACAAAACTGCATCAGGGTGATAATTATGGAAAATCCTGGATAACATTGAAAAGAACGGCTTTGCTGAAAAACAAATACAACCAATGCAGTGTATTTTAAAAGAGAAAAAAAAAAAGTCAGAGGGAGGAGAGAGGGAGAAAAAGGGTTTCAAAACATATCAAATGAAGCTTGTTGGATAATAATCACTGCAGGTGGTGAAGCTGATTTTAAGTGTGAAAATATTTAACATTTTATTGCACACAAGTGCTTTTATAAAGTAGTCGTTTGTGTGTGTATGTGTATGTGTGTATGCATGCAGTGAACAGAAATCTATTGAGTTCCACCAGACCAGACGTCTGCATTCTGGAGGGCTCATTGCAGGCAATAAATTTGACTAAAACTTTTTTTTATTATTATTTTATGAATTCTGCTATAAAAGCTAATCCTGCTTTCTAGACTTAGCATAATTACAAGACACTATTCTGAGTGCCAAAAATGTCAACTGTAGGTTGCAACATGGACGCATTTAAGCAGAACCATATGTTAGAATGCAAGGCAAGATCTGAAGTAAGTGAATCAGTTTACCTTTTTTTTTTTTCCTGACGAGTAAATTTATAATGCAACCTTACCTCTAAGAAATAATATTACAGTGAATGATAAATTACATTCTCAATTATTTATTAACAAACTACACTGAAAAAAAAAGATTTTATTGGTGCTCAAAATTCACTAAGTTAGAAGATCACAGATGTTCTGGGTTCTGGAGCCAGAAACTTAATATTAATGAACTCTCATTAATACCTAATCAACTGGTGACATTTTGATCCTGTGAGAAAATTGATGGCCAATAAAAATAAACTCAAGAGGTCTTCCTATCTAGAAAAAAAACCTACAAAAGTCTGGAATGCATACAGTAACCAAGATGCAGTAACTAAGGTTAAGCAGCTGGAGGTTAAATTTTAACTTTTTTTTCTACAGGATGGATTTATTCTGTCACCTAGGCAATTCTGGAGTCTTACTTTGTAGGATTTATATAGGCATTCAGACTTTGCAGATGTAGTCACATGCAGTACATTAACTATGCAAAACTACTTTCCAGGATATTCTGGATTAGAGTCTTAAAAACAGACCTCTCTGGAATTGAAATCCTTCAGGAAAAAAAAAAAAAATCTCTGTGCTTCTCTGAACATGATTCTGTTGCACTTCAAGTGTGAAATCTACTTAAACACATATGGCATCTGAAATGATATCATATGCATTTCTGTGTAAAGAATATATGCTAGGTTTTAACCTTGCATTGATCACAAAATGGAGAGTGCAAGTGTACTTTGGACTTTAACTAGAAACACAAAAATTGTCACAGTAGATCAGAGCAGTGATCCATCTGGTCCAGAGTTTTTCTGCAAAGGTGACTGGCACCAGATGCTTAGAGAACAGTGAACCCCTGTATAATCCCCTTTGTATAACCAGCATTTATAACTAAAACTTACACTGAAGTTTTTTTTTAATCAACTAAATGTATGCCCTAGGCCTACATCTTTTGCATAGTTCAATGCATCATATTTGCATATAATGTAAATATGTAGATTTGCATTGTACTTTTAGACATCTAATCTGATATGTATCAGGATATATGTTATCCTAAACTCCTAAACCTCAGGCAAAGACACTGTGGCAGTGAGTTCCACAGGACAATTATACGTAATACAAGAAAACCAAAATCCTTTATTTAATTCAATATGAGCTGGTCATCAGTGTCATTAAACATCCTCATGTTTGTGTAGGTAGATATGTAATTTCATTGTTACTACTAAAATTAATACTGTTATCATACATCATTCATTTTCTCACTGTGGGTTTTATAGTTTCTTTCTTGTTGTCTCTTATTAATGATTTCTGTACTAGTGCTTAGATACATACCACTTCTGATGCATTTTCATTGGAAATTCCCTTTGGGAACTAACCAGAGGAAACAAGGTAGCACTCTTTAGTCTTCTGTACTGTGGCTGTTGCCATGCAGATATATTCACTCTACCTCCTTTCTCTAGACCACTTTAGGGATGCATCTGCCCTGCTATACTTTACACTACACTACTGTTTTTGTGCCAGTTTTTAACCATTTTTGTCCATCATGCAGAGTTTTCACCAACATTACTACAGCAGCAGCTGGCTCTATCCCCTAAACACTCATAAGAAATCAGCAATAGTGGAGAAGAGCAGAATTTCTCACTTCCTGACATCACATGAAATGAGTTCAACATTAATGTATGCTCAGCCTGCAAGCAGAGAATTGTGTGAAGCAGCACAGCTGAAATTATCATATACACTGATCACAGCAATATAAAGGTAGAAAATAAGTCCTCTCCCATTTTTCCTCTGTTAAACTGCATATTTGCATCATTTGGTTGTTTTGGTGGGCTCCTTTTCTCTTTTGTCCCTTGCTCACCAGGGTGGAGCATAAGTCACAGAAGAAAACTCATTTTCCCATCCTCAGCTCAGTGACACCGCAGCAGGGTTCCCCAATGGCCATACTCCCCAGGCAGCATCAGCCAATGTACACAGGAATTTGTCCTTCTGCATCTCTGTGATGTCTCCACCACACAGGTGGCACAGAGTAGTGCCTGACTGGCACAGAAGAGACCAGGGGAAGTTGTATCCTACCTGTACTAGTAGATAAATAACCAAATAAGCAGGTATGTCAACAGCAAAGGCCTGGAAATAACACAGCTCCAATATAGGAAAATATTATAGGGGACTTGGATAATCCCATTTTTGCTTTTAATTCTGGTAAGTGAGTAAGATTATTATTCAACCTATTGCAGTTGAACCTTTGGCTGTTCATCAGGTGGGATCCTAGGGTTTTTTTCAGTGTAGATGGTGGAGCTTCAAATCAATCCCCTCCCATACCCTTTGGAGTCTCACCAGTGATTGTGAAATATTCTGATGTTTTACAACAGTGCAGCAGCTTGTCAATGCTTTTGTTTCTGAACAGTGTGTGAGTAGTGCCAAATGATGCTATTGTAAGATATGAGAGTGCTTCAGCGTTTTGGGGAAGACGGAGTGGCTGTCGATGTGACATTGATTAATGACTATGAAGAGTTGTAATGAGCTATTGCACATTCATTCTTTTATTTGCATGAATACAACCAAAAACTATGCCGTAACTATTTCCATCACCTTCCAAATAGGACAATATAACATTAGGTGTGTGATATTTTCCCATATAATTCTGTCTTACGAAGAAAGAAAAAAAAAAGATAAAAATATCAAGATAAGAACAACAAAATCCAGATAGTAAAAAAAAAATCCAGATAGTAAAATGGTATTGTAGTATAATATTCAATAGCCATTGAAACAAAAGTCATACTTAGTAATACAAGTCTGGCTATCACTATTTCCTTTCTATAGATTTGGATTAGTAAGACATTTCTTCCTGGTCCTCTAGAAATTCTGTGTTCAAACTAAGAGCTGATAGTTTATCTAAGTTGTCAGCCAATAAGTTCTGCCTTTTTTTTTCTGAAAAGGAAATGTAAAAGAGACCAATTAAAATATGGTGAAATGGCACATTTGATATAGCATTTGCATGAATGAAGAGCTAGAACAAATTTTTCACAGAATCAGCCAGTATGCACAGAAGCAGAAATTGTTCAAAGATCCAATTGAAGCCACAGCCATTTATTCGTCTTCTTAAAACAAGATAATATAGTTATCCAAACTGGCTACACTTTGTCAAGTTCTCAAAATCTGGAATATCTGCAAAACTCATCACTAACCAGTTACTAATTTACTTTAAATTTACTGATTTAGTCTTTTTGGCATCTTCCTAACTCAAAAAAACAAAATGCACAGGATTGAGGAGTTTTAGAAGAGAAAAAGTTTTATAGGCAAATAACCACATCTTAGTTCAAGAATGATTTAGTTAGCACCGATGTTTCTGGCAGCAACGGATAACTTCTTGAGACAAATAGCTTCTTCAAATGATTGTTGAAATATAAACTCCTAAGTTCTGTCCAAGTTATGCATATTAAGTTTCTTCTCCAGCTTTGCTTAGTTGTTTTAAAAATTTGTTCATAACAGTAAAAACTTTTAGAAAAATCTGTTTAGAATAGTAAAAGCTTTATAGTTCCCAGAGCCTATCACTTGAGTCAGTAAATTAGAAAGTTAATTTGCATGATAAGAATAATGAAAAAGATGACTAATTTGAAAGTCTCTGTTGAAATGAGGAACAGAAGAACTTACTGAGTATGAGCTAATTACAAAAAAAAAAAAAAAAACCCTTGACATAAACATTTAGATAATAAAATATGAATTAAGTTATCACATGCTTGTGAATGTTATTTTTAGGACTTAGAAAAAAATAGTAATGACTTTGTAGATCAACTAAGAGAGGTCTTTTGCAAAACTGCATGCATGTCACTGAGTTGAGAAGAAATTAAGTTAATCGCACAGCCTAAATCACAGATGTAGAAGGATGTGCAAAGGAATGAAATGACATATGTTTCCTAGGAAAGCAAAAACTCAAACCTTTCATCATTATCATCTGATCTTCACTTCAGAAAGAAATCTGACACAGATGTGAGCAGGGCCATGCAGTGGGTGAGTGGAGAGAAAACAGCCCTGAACCTGTTCCTGCATTGGAGGAATTACAGGGATGGTTCCTGGTGTTCAAACACTAGCATTGGACCCAGTGCCTGAAATGGGCCTGTGAGCTGCCTGGGGCTGGCAGGGACCAGTGGGCAGCTGTGATGGTTTCACTGGGTACAGCCACCCCATATGGCAGGGGAGAGACATGATGCAAGATGCTGGCTGGTATTGGGGCCCCACAGTGCTTCCCATTCCCTCTCAGGTATTTGTGTGGAAACTGTCTGAAAGACATGATATAGTGAGAGCTAAGTTGCTTTAAAAATTAGAGAAAAAAATAAAAGATTTTTATCTGAGAAGTAAAGCTGAGAAAGGTAAAGAAATAAGGGATAGAAACAATTGTGTGGGAGATTTTGACAATGAAGTATAGCAAAGTGAAGGCAAACAGCTGAACATTTTGGAGGATTAAAATGATACATTTCTCTTTTCCCTGGTTTCTGTAAGGTATTCTCTAGTAAATACCATACAAGGTGGAATTATATGGCTCTAAGGATTTATGCTGTACAGTCTGCTGCTTTCAATAAGTGCTGCTTTGTTAAGAAAATAGGTCTACCCTGGAACAACACAGACAAGGAGTTTTATAAAACTCTTCGTCTGAGAGCCAGACTTAATAGATTACCTTGGACCTAGGCTTAAGAGTATGCACTCAAGACCACAATAGATACAAAGAAGTAAAGTGTCCCAGGTGCAGATTTCTGCAAGCAGAATCTGGAAGCTGGTGCTACAAATAAAGAGGATGCATGGAAGAAGGAAGACAATATTCCTGTGCATGCTCGGTGGGTAGGATGGGATCTACAGCAACAGCTGGGGCAGGCAGGACACTGGGTCCAGCACTGAGGCCCTCCGGTGCAACCCACGCTGTGCAAGTGGCAGACGAAACCACAGAGACTGCCTAGCTCTGCTTCCAGGACCTTCACCCTCATTAGTAATAAACTGAGTGCATGAAGATGTATTTTGTTTCATGGAGTTCGAAAGACCACAAAACATTACAAAATCCTATAGAAAAACATAAACCTCAATCTCTCTTGGCCATAATTTACTTCTGCCAAATCTCCACTAAGGCACAAACTGCAAACTGATAGATTGACACATTTATCCCCACAATTCATTTCTGCTTCATGGCTTAAGAAGAATTAAAATTTCTTAGCCAATCAAGCAACCTGTAGTAATTGTTTCTTTTTTCAGACCTGCTCTAGCTTTCATTTCTCTTAAATAGCAGCACTTTCAGTAATATCTTCTAAAACCATTTCCACTCAATAGCATTTCTTGGCAAACAAGATCTTAGTTTCTTCGTTAGTGTTGTTTTCCTTAATGGGTATTTAAAGTCTGATTTTGAATTCCAAACAAAATTAACTAAATATGAACTCCTGTTTTCAATCTAAAGTTGGTTTCAAGCTGTAGATGCTCCTATTCATGTTCATATTGTAAAGATACAGAGTAATTTTTTCTTCCAAGTAGGAGTGCTTCCTTTTATTCTCAGGGTAATGGATATCCAACACAAAAATGAGGAGAAGATACCTTAAAGAGGCACAAAGGCATAAAAGAGCCATCTGAAATGGATTTGAATTATCTGTGCCACTTAGAGTCTCAAAGTACTGGCCATCTGCCTTTCCCTAAAAAGGGACTCTCAGACTCATGTCAGTAGAAACCTTAATGTTTTTGGTAACCCCTGCTGTTCACCTGGTGCAGCTAAGAGAAATCATTAGGCTTATTGTAACAGGGAGCTGCAATTTCAGTCACTCATGTACCCAGTGACACACTGTCTGAGAGCTGAGAAGAAGCTGTACATGGAGCCTCCCAACAGACACCAGCTGGAAGAGACCACAGATGCAGGGAAAGTCAGAAATAGCACAAAATATATGAGGGAAAAAATGTCTAAGGAGCATTTAGGGTGTGCAGGCTGGCCGAGCTGCACTCCTGTTCTGTCTGATTTTCACACTCAGGAATGCATTTTTGTGTGTGCGTAAGTAAACAGAATTGCATTAAAAAAAACCTGTTTCTCTCTCCAGTTTTACTTTGTAATTAGAGCAATCTGCAAATCCCAACTTTCTACCTAAATACTGCTATTGAAAGGGTAGTGACACAGAACATAGCAGTTATACTGCTGTGTGCCTTGAACGTATTTCTGATGGCTTGTGCTAGGCACTACATCTAAAAGTAGAATTAGGCCCAAAGTATTTTCCTGGTGTGAGGCAATGTGAAGAAGGAGCAAGAAAAGGTCCCTGTTATCTCCCTTTTCACACAGCCTGTCAGAACAGTTCATGGTCAGCAGGACAAGGAGAGAAAGGAATTAAAGGGTCTAAATTAGTGCTCAAAATAGGAGAGGAATATATGGCTGCTATTGCACATCTGTTCTTCTGCCCCGTTAAGATCTACATTTTGTCAAAGAGAGGAAGGAAGCGAGTATTATATTTCCCCCTATTTCCACTGAAACTTGAAATTTTTTACCTGGCATATGAAAATTTCCAAACTCTGAAATTTTCTGGTCACAAATTCTCCGATTCTCTTGACCCTGATCTTCCAATTGACCCAGTTCTGCCAAAAAGGTTATTATATTTTCTTGGCACACAAATGAATTTCTCCTCCATGGTTTGTAAAGTCATAGAATCATAGAATCCTTAAGGTTGGAAGGGACACTTCTAGAGATCACCTAGCTCTACTCTCCTGCACATGTAGGGTCACGTGGCACAGGATTGTGTCCAAGTGGATTTTGACTCTCCAACCTCTCTTGGCAACCTATTCCAGGGCTCTGTTACCCTCACTGTTAAGGAATTTTTCCTTAAGTTCCTGTGTAACTTCTGGTGCTTCAGTCTATGGCCATTTCCTCTGTTTCTATCAATGGTCACCACTGAAAAGAGGTCAGCCTCATCCTCCTCACTCCCCACCTTGAGGTAATCCTCTATTTCTTCAATAAGAGTTTTGCAAAATGGAAAAAAATACACCAAACATAGAGGAAGAGCAAACATTCCTTATGTTTGTGTTCAAAAATGAATATTTATGTATATTCTATGATCCAGAAATAGTGGGGGTTGGAAAGCCACTTGAGAAGAGAGTGCCATAAGCAGATTAGATTCCACAGTGGAGATGCAAGATGGGTCTGAACTGTTTTAATGGGGAGGTAGTGCTTAGTGGAGAAGAAATGCATACGAAGAATAGATTCTGAGAAAGTGCTAGGATAAACCCATATTTCTAAGAAGACACAGAAGGAGTACATTGCCAAGAGCATTAGAAATAGGCAGAGAAATGGAAAAGATGGTGGCGATGGACTTGATCCCATCTTGATGGAAGTAAGGAGGTTTCTGCTTGCTTGCTCGACAGTCAGTGCTAACCTTATTAACAGGCAGATAAGAGCAGTGCTCAGAGCTATTGCCAGCTCAGAGGTCTAGTAGAGGAGAGATGAGAATACTTTCCAAATCCCTTCTCATATTAGCAGCAGCAGGGGTGGCAGGAAGGACCTTCAAACAAATTAAAAGCTCCGTTAAAGGTTTACCCAGAGAAGTTCTCCAAAGACAGAGTTTTTGATGCTGTGCTGTTTGTTTAGAGACACCACAGAAATGGAAAGGCGGAAATAGGGACTGCATTATTTCAGGTATTTTCAGTAGAGGTCATAATAGATTATTATTTATGATTTGTCCCCACTCAAACACATACTGCTTGTTTGCTGTACAAATAAAGAAAATATGATTTTGAAAAAAGCACCTATCTTGTGCTTCCACTGCTAGTCAGGGGTTATATATTAACTCCCTCAGTAATGCTCCCCCCAGCCATTACATTTTATTTACACCCCAAGTACAGTTTTACATTTCCCTTGTTATATGAAACTCTCACTCTGCAGATTCTATATGCTATATTTGGCAATATAATTACTGTT
Organism: Nothura maculosa; assembly: GCA_032353885.1. Classification (NCBI taxonomy): domain Eukaryota; kingdom Metazoa; phylum Chordata; class Aves; order Tinamiformes; family Tinamidae; genus Nothura; species Nothura maculosa. Next base: position 1,386,391 of record JAUBOD010000729.1, read on the forward strand.
GCCTTAAGCACTTTTTCCCAATAGAATATTTCCTCCTCATTTATATTATTACATTCCAAAAGGGTTTTCAGGAGCCATAGTGAATTTCTTTATATTGCCTCCAAAATAACTCGCTTAGCCCGTAGCTTCTGGATTATAATAGTGACAAGCCACAGATGTTCCAGAATTGTGTTGAGGCCACATATAACTATAGTAATTATTGTTGTTGTTGTTCCTATTGAGTCTCTTGGCTATAGTTAGGGATGAAGTCCTATTGTGCTAGACTCTGTATTCACATGTAATAAAAAAGATAAAATATATAATCCTAGAATAATGAAATTAGGGAGTGATCCTGGAGATCTCTGAGCAGTTATCCTGCAATAAAGCTAGCTGGAGCATTAAGAACCACCTTACACAGCAGTGATAAAGTCATATGCTACCTCTAGCATTTTGGGGTTACCCAGAGTTTTCCAGTGCTAGTGGTATCAATAATGTATGTGTGTTTCACACAGAAAAGTCCATTACCTTTCAGAACTATTCTCTGATTTATTATTTACTGAGAACTGTCAGTATGCTTTGTTCTGTCCCAAATAAATTTCTGGACAAATGCAAGTGCTCCAAGAAGACGTGACATCTCAATCAAGTTGAGATGTGAGCTTCAAGGACCCAGATGGCATATTTCCATTTTACACTTCATCTGTCTGTTAAGATATATGTCCAGTTGCCCACAGACACTCCTCACTTCCCTAAATTTGCATTCAGTGCATTATATTGATATATCTTTTCTCTGACATTGGAATGTCAATATGAGAAGTATTTGACTGTCAACTCTCTTCCTTGTGAAACAAACTTTTATTGCACGCCAAACTTTCCTGTTTAAAGGAAATTTCAAGAATACTTTTCCTTGGCATCATGTCTACACTTTCCAACAAAAATGGTTTCAGATTAACTTTTTGGCCCTAGATCAGCAATGTACTCGAAAATGTGCTTAACTTTAAGCACTTCCTCAATTCCCATTGAAGTGTACTGTCAGCACTCAACAAATAATAAATCGTAACATTTGAAGCTAATCCACTTTCCTTTCAGAAAGCTACATGATAATGCCATGCAGCAAATACTATATGCAAAAGATATTTCTCTGTGAAACCAGTCAATGGTACTTCAGCAAAGGTTTAAATGATTTGCTGAACCCAGGTTTCAATTGGGGCTTATGTAATACAACAAGTTCAAATTGCAATTTGCATTTTTCAAAATATAGGCCAGATCCTGAAAATTACTATTTAATCAGTGTTTTCAGGGCATAAGTGTAGGCAGCAGCTGAAGCCGAAAGACAAAGGTGTCAAATCTCATTAACATATATCCAAAGTAATATAGATTATTAGAGTAACTTGCTAAGTACCTGGTGAGCAATGCCAATCTCAAGGAGCGAATGCTCAATGAGGGAGATGGAAAAAATTGCAAAATAAGAATAACACATAGATGTATCCCAGTCACTAGTCAAATAAAAACTTAATTGTTTCTGAAGATATAAAGCTAGACTGTACCTGTAGCCATTGGACTCAGCAGAAACTGAAGTGAATACATCATGCTGAAGTCTGCATGGTAAGACTTCTGCTTCCCCCTCCTCCATTTAAAGTAGTCATATGATATTTTCCAGGGATGTCTCTATTACAATCACATCACTGTTGAGAAAAAGCTAAATTAGCTCATCTTTTCCTGCTAGTGCAGCTGAATTGCTAATGGCTCCCAAGCTGCCTCATCTAAAACTATCTCAGGAAAGAAAAACCCTGCACTGTAGTATAGAGTTTTCCTCATTCTTCAGTCTGAAGGACACTGGTGCATGTAGTGTGAAGCTCGCTCTGGGAAGCTGATCCAAGAAACAGCACTTGCTGCCGCCTTGGAAGATAATTTTCTTGGCTGTCTTTGCTGCCCAGCTGCTCAGGGTGTGTGATTTGGACTGTGTCTGCACATGCAGTGGTCAGGGTGCTTGGAAAATAGCAACGTGAATAGCATGATAACTAGGACTTTTCTGACCTTGGTGGGTTATGCTTGCTAGAGAGACCTTTGTTTGCCGATTCTCGAGCATTTCTGGTCGATGAGACAAATTACATGTCTGTGGAACTGGAAGTTAAGCAGGTGAAGAAAGGGAGAGAGTAGGGATAGGAGCAATGCAAGGGGAGGAAATATCAACTGCCTTTGTGAACTTCTCACATGGCATTATATTAAAGTCAACAGCATGCACAGGTGGAATTTCAGAGCTTCTTAAAGACCAGTGGCATCCAACTGCTGCTTTGGGTCCTGCTGTTTTCCTGGTGCAAGGAGCCTGTGCGTTAGAGGCCTTCTCTCTGGTGTTCAGGAGACCTTCTCCTCAGCATCTAAGAAGCCTCTTCCTCAGCGTGCAGCAGACCTTCTCCTTGGTTTCCCTGCCCTTTCTTGTTGGCAGGTGTAATTACAACACCTGCTGAAGTACCACAGCCTGACAGAGTTGCATGGGGCTCCTGGAAAGAAAAGTCCTGCTGGATGCTTTTGCATTTTTTATAAGGCATGAGACAGCCAAACAATGTCAATCTGTGTGCTGCCAGTCCTGAGCATGCATGGGATGGTAGCCATTCCTCGCTCTGGATCGTGATCTGGGAATGCAGCTGCACCCTTGCTCTCCGTCAGTGTCAGGGCATGCTGTGTCAGCTGCATCCCAGTGCCAACACTTAATTTAGCCTTGGAGCTAATGGATGAAGGGCTCTTTGGATACTTCAGCTGATAACAAGGAGTATTCAACGAAAACAAAAATTATTTCTTATATATGATGTGCCGTGTTTTGTTGGGTTTTGCAGGAAGGCAAAAGTCAAGCTCTACAGCAAACATCATCTTTTGCTTAATTCACGTCTCTTGTCTAAAATCTGAAAGTAGCACTAATATTGTTGGAAGAATTTTTTTTGGTCAAAATTTTTGAAGAGATTAAAAAAATTATTCATCTGAGTTTTCCCTCAGAAAAGTTAAACTTTTGTGGGTGAAATAAAATATAACTTAAAAACTTAAAAGATCAGTCTGCAGAAGACACCTCACTTGTAAAAAGTCTGACTAACCAATGCTTGTTGTAAGCAGAGTTAGCAGTTAACAAAGGTAGAAAGTTCAGATAAGCAAATAGTAAATGCTTAGCAGGAGCTTCAAAATGCTTAAAAATATAATCATATTAAGTGGAATGAAGTTATTTACCAGGAAATGTGTAAACCTCTACAAAAAAAGTACTGATAGTGTATGGAACTGCACTCCATTTCAAAGAAAGAAATTAGATGAAGATTTTGTAAATTCTAAAAAAGGCCAATGAATAATGGAAAAGTAATGTCTGAATGAACAGTTACATTTATCTGTTTAAAATTATCCTCTTTTGTTTTTCCCTTTCTCTTCTTTTCCCATTCCCTTCCCTTATTTTCCCCTTTCCCTTTTCTTTTCCCCCTTTCCTCCTCCCTGGCCCAACTAACAAAATTAACATGAGTTTGTGGAATGGTTTACCACCACTGAATATATGTTTTCCTCACAAGTAAAATACAGTTAAAAAAACAAACCTGCCTATCTTTATGTAAAGAGTATATTTCCTTTAGGACAAAATGGGAGGAATCACACAGGACTTCAGGATTGTTTCCCCAGTCTGTGTGAAATCAATGGGCTGAGAGGTACTTAGCTAACTTTTATGACCATGAGTGTCTCCTTACCTACCAGCTACTCATGAATGTCTACTCTTTTCTAGTACAAAACTGGGATAATCTAAAGCAGTTCTCTCAGAGCAGTTCTGAAGCAGGTACAGGCTATGCTGACATGTACAGGACAGGCCACAGACTCTCACTGTGACACCAAAGCTTCCAGGCTCCTACCCTCACTTGCTATGGAAAAGTCGGATCAGATTTAGATTTGCCAGCACAGCATTAGAGGGTGGGAGGGACATTGTGTGAGCACAGACTGACTCGCAACACAATGAAATAGGACTGCACTTTAAAGCACAACTATCTTTTTATTCTGCATCTGCATAGTTCCTTGCACAGTGGGAGTTCCCAACTGTGAATCTGAGCCCTACTGTTTTGTGAATAATATCGCCAGCAATAACCATTCTGGCTATTTTGGGTAGGAGCTGGGAGTAATTGCAAGTTGCACATTGGATAGCACAAAACTATTTTGAACAAGCATAACAAAAAGACTAAAGCAAATGTAATAAACTTGATTAAAATCAGTTCTACCCTCATCTGAATAGGTTCTTCTGCATTGCTGGCTGCCTATTATTCTGCCTGATTGGTCCATCTGTCTCACAATTCAGCATTTACATTCAATATTTACTGTGATTGTTTTAGTAAACTATGGAGAGACCTTCACTGTTTCTGTTTTAAAAATGAAATCTTATAATCGTGTATTTTTTGCATATTTTTATGTTAGTAAATCTCTGTGTCTCTTCTGAGATAGAAAAGAGAGGCCACCATTTAATTTGCACAGTTGTGTAGGTTACTGAAGTGTGAGCTCCTAATACATCATTTATAACATATGGAGTGGATTTCTAGTGATCTTTATACCATTTCATAAAACAAAGGAATATTTGAACCAATTTTGTTAACTTACCATGGAAACCTTATTCACTGCTCTTTGCTCACAGTCTTCAACTGTGAATGAGCAGCAGCTGTGGCTCTACCTTTCTGGCCATTTCAGGAAATTTGAAGTCACTTATATGAGATGTTGTGTACATCCACCACATAAAGGTAACTCAAGAGGCATTGTGAAGAAATGTACTGAAGACTGAAACTGAATATTCACCTAATTCCCTTGCACAGAATTTACTTGCCAAAGCAACTAACAGTAATGTTATGATGTTTTCCAACTTTTCTTTGGGAAATGAAACAAAAAAAGTAAAATTTGTAGGCAGACTAAAAATTGTATTAATTTTGATTTCTTGAAAGATTTCTTGGTGTAAGGGTTTTTTACAGACCTCTCATTGCCTTTTTTCAATATTATATTGCTATATCTAACAGAAGATAAAGAGACAGATTAATAACTACCACTGGCTTGTGTCAGGACTGAAAATGGCAAGTGTCTTATGCAAGTCATTTAATATATAATGCGTGCAAACCATAAGGAGGCAAAGAAGATTAAAGAGCTTAAATAATAAATAGAGAGGAAATGGATCCAGTCCTCTACGTTTACAGCTGGATTCCTATGAAAACTGAAATGTACCAAAAAAAGGGAAGCAAATCAGATCTGGATGGTTAAAATAATCCCAAAATCATTCAGGATTAGGAGTCAGGGTCAGTTCAGACAGAGTTCAGATCACTTTCTGAATACAAATTCCATTTTCCCTTCATTCCAATAATCCCAGCCTGGAGTTGCTCCAGGCAGTGTGGCTCCAGAGGTTCCCTGCTCTCCAGGGCAGGTGGGGGGAGCCAATGAATATACAAGTTCCTCTCCTCTTTCAGATATTGCTGTTTTTGAGAAGCAAGACAGTGGTATTCTTCAAGTATTTTTAGTGTGCAATTTATGTGAAGATGTTTTGTCCTGGAAGACCTGCTAGAGATGAGTGGCAGCTCTGCAAGCTCCTTCCAGAGTTGCTGTGGAGTTATGGACTGGGCCAAGGAGGGTCCTGAGGTTCAGGGCTGTCGAGGAGAGCCCTCACGATCAGCTGCCAGCTGACAGGGTGAACACAGAGCGCTGTTTTTCCATGCACACAGGTGATGGGCTGTGCAGAGCACCAGCTGCACTGCCACGCTCGTCAGCAGAGCTGATTCCAGCAGGAGCCCTGTAGCATTCACAGCTTTGCCCAGCAGGACTAGACCTCAGGCTGCTTGAGATCGGGTGCGAAAATGTGATTTATTCCCCTGATGGGTCTGGCATGTGTGTTTAGTTGTCTGGCATATGTGCGACATTATTATTAGTGCTCAACTGTATGCTTTAATAATCTCCTAGGAAACAAGCAAAAAGTGGGGAGGGGTGCAAATAAGCCTAATTGTTTAAAGAAAAGTATATACAAATCACAAAGTATTTTGTTAATAGAGTGCAAGCAGCTTTAATTATAATGAAGCATAAATTCAATGTGAGGGCTGTCAGATCTCAAGGAAATAACAGGATTTGGGCTTCCTGAGAAGGAGTTTTGCTCAGTAGTTTCTGATCCTTGTGCTTACTTTGGTTGTGCGCAGGAAGTGCACGAACAAATCCCATTCATAAATAAAGGGATTTGTGTGCCTGCCTACTTCCCTCCCCGGCCTGTGCAGGCACCCCTTTCTGAGGCTCTGCTCTTTAAAGTTTAGCCAACATGAAAGGAAATTGTTAAACTCTGGTAATTATCCGAGGATATAAGTGATGTATAGTTTCAAATAGGATTTCACTCAGCATTAATAATGACAACCTGTGTCATTACTAATGGATACTAGAATGAATAAGGAAAAAGGTGGGGTTTTTTATCACATTAGGAAAGACCTTAAGAAAATGGAGAAATGTACTTACATATGGTGTATCTCCCTTCAATTCCTCTCTCCAAAATAGCAGACAACAACATACTTTTTCCAAATGGACAAATGACTTTTAATTAAATTCCAGGAAGAAAAAAATAGTCACTAAATGAATAAACCCACAATACCCACAAACTGACAAAATCTATAGCCTAACAGCAGAGATTGGGTTTTATCATTTAAGTCACTGGATAGTTGCTCAGTAGGACACCGAACCCATGCAGCTCACATCAGTTGCACAGCACAGGACTCTGATGATCACATGTGCAGAATCTTTTAGGTAATGAACATGAGACTCTGTAGAGAGATAAGGTTTTCGGTAATGTCTAGAAAACCTGGTTCTCTATTTTTCCTTGTGTTCAGTGGAAAAGCAATATCCTAATAGTTGAAATTGCTTTGAAAACACTGGCCAGAATAAGACTAATTGAATAATTCTGTGGGTTAGGGGAGCAGAATCTGGTATGTAACATATACTTAAGGCTCTGATCCAGGAAAGCACATAAGCAAATGTTTAAATCCATTTCTTTTCAAGAAAAATTTAAGCACATGCTAAATTTTAAGCATATGCTTAAAGTTAAAGTTAAGCATATGGTTAAATGTTTTCCTGAATGGAGGCTTTCCTGGTTCAAGTCTTCATAGGGCAGCGTATGGCATTTCTAAGGAAACCTAAAACATTCACACTGTTAGCAGAAAGGCAGAGAAAATGTACAAATCTTTTTTGAAATACATGATTTATTGAATTCAAGCAAGGAAGGATAAAGGTTTACCGTAAAACCCGTCAAGGGCAAGAAAACAAAAACAAAGTATGCGTCTACTAGGTTCATCCAATGAGCAGGCCCAGATCCCAAGAGTTTGCAAAGAGGAGAAATTAGTCCCTAATGCACTCATCAAACTAAAAAAGCACTGTTACCTGATGAGTTTTATATTAGTCTTTCACTTTATATCCTTTACCAGAATTGATTCTTCATATTTTTTTTAATGTTTAGTGAAAAATTAGGTCATGACTGTAGACAGGGTGTGCACAAGGCGTATATGTCATAAATCTCCCTACAGCATGCCATTTTCCATACTGTTCTCCATTTATTTCCATTTTGCTAATAGTAGCCCCACAGTCTATTTCTGTGAAATAAGGCATTACTTGACTGCGACTAACCATGAATTTGCACTTTTGAGGGGCTTAGCAGAGCATGCAAGGAGCCTCTCTTTCCAGCTTCTTGCAGTTTCTCATGTTTAAGTCGAGCCCTGGCTTGGAGAGAACATACATGCCCATCATGCACAGAAAGACCTGTTAATGCTGGCCAGGTCTTACTCTGCACTTGTGCTTACTCTGCACTTAGCCAGCATTGTGACCATTCTCCAGAAATCTCCCCAGTAGAGGAAACAGGAGGAAGGGGCAGAAGAGAGGCAAAACACAACATAGTTGGGCAGGATTTAAATCACCAAAAGCCCTCAGCTGTGGACTTGCTCTGGTGTCTCTCATTCTTCCCTTTTCTCTCCTCCCCACCATTTGTGCATAGCCCTGCTATGTCCTAGTCTAGCAGGTTTGGTTATTGGTTTCCCTTTCAAGCTGAATCTTATTCAGATAAAAATAACAAAACCAAAACCAAAACAAAGCCACGGAAACTTGGCTTTAAATCACATTAATGACTGGCAATGCACTTTGGTTTGCTTAGAGAATATAGTCATGTCTTTAAATGTCAGTCACAGAATCACAGAATCAGAGAAAGCTTGAGATTGGAAGGGACTTCTAGAGATCATTTAGTCCAACTCCTCTGCTCAAGTAGGGACACCTAAAGCACATGGTACAGGGCCACATCCAGACAGGTTTTAAAGATCTCCAGAGAAGGAAACTGCCACTTCTTTAGGTAGCCTGTTCCAGGGCTCTGTCACCCTCATAGTAAAGAAGTTCTTCCTTATATGGAGATGAAACTACCTGTGTTTTAATTTATGCCTATTACCCCTTGTCCTGTCACTAGCCACTACCAAGAATAGTTTGGCCCCATCCTCCCTAGATTCTATATCCTCCTTATATATATTGATCCTTACATATATCCCCCTTACACATATTAATCAGATCTCCTCTGAGTTTTCTGTAGGCTAATCATGCCCAGCTCATGTAGTCTTTTCTTCTAAGATGGATGCTCCACTTCCTTAATCATCTTTGTCACTCTATGGAGCTCTAGAAGCTCCACATCCCTCTTGTCGTGGGGAGCCCAAAACTGCACCCAGTACTCCAAGTGTGGTCTCACCAGAGCTGTCTGGAGGGGCAGGATCCCCTCCCTCGACCTACTGGCAACACTCCTCCTGATGCAGCCAGGATCCTATTGGCCTTCCTGGCCGTGAGGGCACATTGCCCCATCATGATCACCTTGTCATCCACCAGGACTCCCAGGTCTCTCCCCAAAGAGCTGCTTTCCAGTTGCTTTCCAGCAGGTCAGTTCCTAATCTGTACAGGATTACACTCACTAGATTATTCAAGTGGAACAACTTTATTATGTGTTTTCTTTTTGCGGTCATTGCAGCTAGTAGAGGATGATATAGTATACAAAAGGGGCAGCTCACTTCCCAATTGCTTTTCTTTTTGATTCAGCCCAGCTTGAGACAAAAAAGGACATTGAGTAGAGAAGAGAGCTTCTCTAATTATAATAATTATAGTGCAAATGTAACAAGAGATTTAATTTTATTACTAAAAATACTCCCTTTGACTTGATCCTTGCATGTTTCATTTGAGCCATCCTAGAACTCTGGAATTTCAGGATGTGTCTCTTTGTAGATCCTTTGTCCCTCTCCTCTCCTCTCCTCTCCTCTCCTCTCCTCTCCTCTCCTCTCCTCTCCTCTCCTCTCCTCTCCTCTCCTCT
>JAUBOD010000729.1:1395820-1450914 GCA_032353885.1 Nothura maculosa
TTTCTTTCTTTCTTTCTTTCTTTCTTTCTTTCTTTCTTTCTTACTTTTTGTCTTTCCTTCTTTCTTTCCTTCTTTCCTTTCTTCATTTAACCCTTTTCTCTCTCTTTAACCCCTATGCAGAGCCAAATATGACTCAAAGTGTTGGGGTGTGTGAGGTGGGAGATGGGAGACAAATGAATCCGATCTCTGTAATAGGCCTTTCAGGACCTACTTATGTTATAAAGGAGTTTTCCACATCTCATAAAATCTATCAAAATAATAATAAAAAAAACCCTCAAATCTTGAAATCCCTGTATCAAGCCCTGCTACATAAATGATAACCTCTGCTTCACTTGAGACTAGTCACTACTACCACAAGAGAAGCATTCACCTGAGTTATTGAAAATTTACATTCAACTCACTGTCTCAATGGACAACCAAGGATTTGAACCAATATTGCTAGTGAAAGATGTAAGAAGCAAAAGAAGTTGTTACACTATGGCAGAACTTATGTGTGAGCTCTTAACAGGAATGCCAACTCAAAATGCAAAAGCCTTCCTAAAAACCATGTGTTAGAAATGGTATATTCCAAGGAAAACCTTTTTTTTTCCCTTTGTACACATTTTTTTTATGAAAACAGAAAACACCTAATCAGAAAACACCCTGTCAGCTTCAGCTGATAATTAGCATTGATGAATTGAATTCCTCCCCCAATTCCACCCGTGCTGAGCAAAGCACTGCACAAAGAGCAGGAACAGAACATGAAACACAGCTTTTTAAGCACTGTTTTTTCCTCTCCTGTTTGCACTGGTGCAAGTAAGAGAGTCACTGGCTGTGGCTGTTGGCAGCAGCTCCGCTCACCTGCAATCCCAGGTTATCTGCCCAAGCTCATCCTGGCCGCACTACGGCCGAAAGTCCCATGTGAGCAATTGGAGAAGGCACCTAGACATCATACTTATTTTTTCCTTAGGGAAGAATAAGCCACAGCGAGGAAGAGGGAGATGAGGGAAGAAGGAGGAAAATGCTGAAGATCACTGTCTCTGCCAGGCTTCCTGCAGCAGCAGGGATGCACAGGGAACAGGCACATCCATTCCTTTCATTTCTTCATCTGAGTCTTAGGCTAGTCCTGTTAACGGAGATGGTGTTTCCTTTTTCTTTTTCTTTTTTTTTTCTTTTTTTTTTTTTACATCTGTTTTTTCCCCCTTTATTGTTGATGTTTAGCTTCTGTCTGACACCCACTGTCTGTTTAGACTCGGGTCGGCTAATTATCCCAAAATGAGGCAGAAAAAGTCACTCAGATGTTAGGAAAAGGGAAAAAGGAGAGTGTGAGGACAGGAAAGTGGGAGGAAAAATAAAGCACAGAGAAAAGGCCCATAGAAAAAAGCAGCAGGGCAAAGGCAGCTCTTCGATCACCCTGGGGTCAGAGGACAGAGGTGCAGTCATGGGAAGGAGCGAGCTGAGGAAGATGGAGGCCAGGAAGGAGGAGGTGCAGGAAAACACAGCAGAGGGGGAGGAAGGGCAGCAAGGGGGTGGAGAAGAGCAGCTCGGCAGGGAAGGAGGATGGAGACTGAGAGAAAGGGCTGGGACTGGCAGCCCCGTGCTCCTGGGGGCAATTTCCCTAAAGCTGCGAGAAGTAAAGGGAGGGATATGCACACCCGAGGAGGAATGATATATTAAAGAAATGCCAAATGCTTTGGAGCAGACCATAAACAATTCTCCTGCTACCCAGCCCCTCACGATTCTTTATTACTAGTATAAATACCTTTCAAATCAGAGCAGGCAGAACATGACTTCAAAACCAAACGTTGTATTTCACAAAAAAAGGACAGGTGAGATGTGCTTCCTGGTAGGTGAAGAAAAGGGAGGGGGCACTAGCAAGAATCTGTAAAAGAGAAAAAAAATGGAGGAGAAAGAAAGTAAATAGAAAAAGAGACAGATAAAGATAAAGGGCAAAAGATGAAAAAGATAAAAGTGATGGATGAGGGGAAGAGAGGAAATAGAGGGAGCTGAAATAATAAGAATGAGAACAAAGGAAAAGAATAAAGAGAAGGAGGCAGAGAGGAGAAAAACATACAAGCAAATGAATACCTAGGGGCCTTCATGATTAATACCCTTTTTTTCTACTGAGAATAAACTTCCACTGCACTTGAACAGTGCTGTGAGTCACAATTTGCACCTTTTCAGAGGAAGATGGCAAATTTGATTTTTTAGGGTGAATGTCTTCAGACTGATAAAGATCCATTCTCAATGGGATATACTCCAGCCTCAAAATGAATCCTTTCATCCACTTTCACGTGTATAAACAGACATTACACTGAGTGGTAGGAATCAAATCTGCTCACAATTTTACCTTTATTTTTCTGTTTGAATTTCAGATTAGCTGATGCCACACAGGATTACATGGGCATAGCTAGGCACAGAATATATTTTAGGGAATCCTATCACCTTTATATTTGACTTTTTCTCAATAATAAAAAAGAAAAAAAATTAATTATGCAGCATTTTCAGCTCTCTATATTGCCCATAGTATGACTGTCAGTCATAAATGGTGTATTCATACTTTATACTCGATATGTTTTCCAGGCGAGTAACACCTTTAAACAGCAAACAAAACAACAGAAAGATCTTGATTCTGTCCTTTCCTTTTCAGCGGCACACACAGCAAAGGAGACATAGGAGGAAATCAACTGTAAATGGCATCTTCGGTAATGAAGGAAAAAGCTGGATATCCACAAGTCTGTTTCCTAGGCAACCGAATGGAGGGACAATCAGAATCTCTCAATTGCACCCCATTATAGATATTTTCTACATAGACCAGTAAAAGGAAGAAAAAGGTGATTGGAAAATCTTCAGCAGAAAGACTCTTGAAACACTTTAAAAGCATGGGGGCAGTGAACAGATGATACACAAAATGGCTGCATATATGAAGCCTCTGATTGCAATCATCTTCAGAGCATTACGGACAGGGATGACAGGAAAATCGCACATTTAAACACTGCATTCCCAGAGGTCCCAGATTTTATCCCCGACTCCATAGATGAAGCTGCACTGACAATTATGTTTTATAGAAATATCTCACAAATGGCCTTTGACATGGTATAAAAAAGAAACATAAAAAAGAAACATTCTGAAAATCTGTGCTGGAAATTCTCTGTCTCTGTTATACTGTGGCACCCTATCAAGCTAATGGTTCAAGATGGTTAATGTGACCTGATGAACCAGAGCTGTTGTTGATCCACTAATATCATTTCTCTGAATAATTTATGGAATTCACAAACTTAGGCAAATGAAATAAACAGATGATTAAGAAGCGCACTTTCTACTGCTATGGGTAATCTCTTCATACCAAAAGTAGCAATAGATGCTGTATTCAGGAACAGACAGAAAAAAAGTTATACAAGTCTTAGAGGATAAAAATATTACAGGGTATCAAATCTAGGCAGATAAGTGGATGAATCTAGAAGAGTCATATGGCCTCCCTAAATCCCTAAATGATAATTTTACAATACTAAGTATCGGAAATTACCCTGAAATTCTAAGGAAATGCTCCAGGTACAGTCCAGTGAGGAAAGCTTAAGCTGCATGTTAGTGTGTCTGCTTTCCCTCTATGGGGGACTTTCTATTTTGCCCTCTCTTGGTAGATTTCTTTTAACTTATTTTTTTTTGTCCTAACTCCAGACCAAAGAGCTAATAAACATCAAAGCATCTGTGCTGAGGCTGACCACATCAGTGCAAAGTCTCCATTTCAACAAAAAGTAGAACTGGCAAGTATAGTATATCGAGCAGAAATGCACTCTACTGTCATCTAACCTGCCAACCTTTTCCTCACTTAACATTTTCTGGAAAAAAAAAGTAGAAGAAGAGCGTTGTTTCACTTATGAACAAAAAGTGAGACAAAATACATGTTTCCCTTCGGAGCAAGTGAATAAACAAACATGAAAATTATCTGAATAAGCACTGGAAAATCATGTCAGTTGTGATGAGATAACTCATGATTTCTTTACCAGGGCTTGCAACTACCCTGACAGAATAAAGGAACAGATAAAGAAGGGAAATAACAGCAGAGAGAACTCCTGGAAGATGGGAAGATTCTATTTTTTTCTAGAATTTGAAGGTTTTACACAGTGCTCATTTTTTTCTTATCATATTCTATCAGAAGATTTCCATATGGAATGGCCTATTTGGCAAAGAATCCAGTAAATCTCTATGCCTTCTGTTTGCCTGAGATTTTAGTGTCAAAGCAGATATATTTGGGTTCATTTGCAGAGATTCTTTTTAGCTCTGTAACTGGCTGACCTGCCTTCCCGGACTGGGTCCAAAGTAGTCACATATAGGTATTAGCAACTTGCTGAGAAGAGGAAGGCAGCAGGAGATTGCACAAGATTACCCAGACAGTGCTTGTTAAAAAGGTATGTAGCAAGAACTCTCAGGGAAACAAAGCAGAAGATGTTTGGGAGAAAAATATTATATATGGACTAGAACTATATACATTTTTTTGGCATGGTGAATAGGAATGGAAAATTTTCTTTAAAATATCAATTTTAGCCACAGTTAAAAGAAAATAACGGTTTTAATGAATGGTTCCACTATATTATTTTCTCTAGAATGGCAAATCAATTGGAAGGATGAGTGAATTCTGGCAAAATAGCTATCTTCCAAAAAGAACAAAAAATGTTTCTGTGAGAAGCTCTCAGACTCTGACAAAATATTCCAAAGCAGAAGCACCCAACTGTAATATTCTTCCTCCAATGCTGTGCTTAATTTCCACTACTGTTTTCACTACAGAAAAGGACTTGTTTCATCTGAAACATGTGGCAGAAAAAATGGCATTTTGGCAGTATTCCTGTCAGTAATAACATCAAATCTTCTAGAAATAGAACAAAACAACTCATTGAATCCAAACTGAAGCTCTAGTACTGCAGGTAGACAAACCTTCCCTTGAGTTCTCTGGAACAGCAAAATTCTCTGTATTTAATTATCTTCCCTCAGTCAATAATATCTTAGTTTCTTTTTCATCTTGTCCAGAAAAACCAAATGTGTTTCTCTTTAGTAGTTTGATACAGTCTGCCAATATCACTAAGCTGTGTTGGTACAGCTTAGCCATACTAGTTATTTCACCATGAAAACTGTGGTCTTCATCCTTGTGAAGAGAAAATACTGAGAGGAGGCCCTCAGCTGCTGTTATTTTCAGTCCTACTCCAAATGCTTATTTATTATCTTTAGCCAGTGTTTAGCTTTGCTTTTTTAACAAAAAAAAAAAAAGAAAAAATATACCTTGAAACTGAAAGGAAGGATAGATATCCTTCATTTGTGAAAATAAAATGGAAAATAAAATAGAAATATAATAATATACATATTTATATATATATACATATATATAGGAAGTAAAGTAGATGAGAAAACAGGAGTCCAAGAACCTAAACCTATGGCTACAGGTAAGGCTGGTCAAAAACAGCAATAACTCTGAAATTGGAATAATTGTTCTGTAGGATGGATGTCTGCAGAAACACAATGTAGGGTGGGATTTGATCCAGAATGATCCCAAACGCTAGCTAGGAAACATTTGTGCTGTGCTCCTGAGAGAACAGGAAGAGGAAGTTTTGAGGCAGGGAAAAGCTGCTGAAAAAGGCTTCAGAAAAAAAATACATGAGTTTTTAAATGCCTGTTCCAGTCATAAGTAGGAAAATGGATTTCTGTAGATTATTCATGAATAAATAAGTTTGCAGAATACACATCACTGACTATACCATTGACAGGTAAAGTCCATGATCCCAAAATTTACTGGCTAGGGTTTTGCTTAGAAAAGATAATGTAATTAGTACATCAGGGAACAAATTTGTGCCCAGTATACCTGGCATGCATTTTTGCAAATATATGGTGACATCCTTCACAGCTAGGACCACACACATATGTATATATATACATGTAGATATAAGTCTGTTGGACAGTCAATACATATGGTTTATACCCTTTTCCCTTCTTAGAATCCAGCTGGTTTTAAATCTGAATATGTTTATGGCCAAATATAATGATATTGCTTGTGAAAAAGAAAAAAAAATGATAGACTTAAATGTTCTCAGCATGCTCTGCTAGCTCCTGGCAGTTTTCATTTCCCATTGTGTTTACTCACTCCCTGAAAGCGTGAAGGGTCCTCCAGGATCTTTTTTCATTTATAAAACTTATATGCATACTTGCACAGCTTATTGCAAAGTGAAGAGCTAGAACCACCAGCTCACATGCACGTAGTGGTGCACGCCTCTCGGGTTGGTAATCCAAAGCTAAATAAAGTAATTGCAGGACAAAGCCTGTGACAAGTAACAAATATTTGCACTCAGATTGCAAACAATCTTTGGACTACTATTCATTCACTTCAAAAATTAAGCAGCTGTGGAAAGTGAGTAAATTCATAACTCTTACAGTTGTCTTGAAGCTGGCTTCTAAAAGAGAAGAAGTGGCTAAATGCTCTGCATAAATTATTACCAATTGTCCATCATTACAATAGGTCCTGTGACAAAGACCTTAGAAACCATGCTTCACAAATTTTCCAGGAGCAACCAAGTGCATCATCCTCTGAAAGGGACATAAAGGAAGAAAGCTTAAATTTGTTTAAAAAGTTGTGGCCATTAGTGTGCACTTTTCTTACTGCTCCATACAAAAGTGGTAGTAAAGCAGAGAGTATCGCATGTCTATCTCTGGTTGTGCTAAGCTCTTACTCTAATAATTATATATCATATAATTACTGTATCTGATTTTGAGCACCAGGATGATCATTTCCACTCCTTTAAGACATACTTGTCTTAAATTGAAATTTATTGTTTTCCTTCTTTTTTTCTGATGTTGATAATTGAAAAGTAGATGATCATTTAGCTTCATCCAGTACTGAGGAAGTTTAAAAAACAAGTAAGACTACTGAGAGAAGAAAGTACTATGAATCCATTTCTTCCATTTAATTTCTTAAGCAAAGTTACAGTGAGTCTAGGCAATCTGTTTTAATTCAGACTTGCTTGTTGCATTGCTCTAGCTCTTTTATCATAAAGTCCTTTCAGTAGACTGATATGGAGGTATGGTTTCACACGTGTCACATCTGTTACAAAGCAGCTTGATTTATGTCTCTACAGATCTCCAGAGATTTTGAAAAGATGGCTATATGACACAAGCAGTGAGATGATTTGCTGATAAAACACAGAGACCTCACCTAATCTTTGATTCTGGCACTGATCAGATGACATCCTCTAGATTTAAAAGAAGGCCATTTGCTGACCTGACTACTGACTTCATGACTATTCTGTTTGAGTGATTGCTCATAGAGTGCCGTCACTGCAGAGGCTCTTCATGCTGGGACCTCTACAGATGTTTTTTGAAGACTTTCCAAAAGCTTACAGCTTTGATGACACTACTGCTGAAAATCACCCTCATAGATATGTTGTAAGATTTCAAATTGCATTTTGTTTAAGCTTCTTCAAGCAATTAATCTCCAGATAACTTGTAATGTTCTTACTTTTAATGTTCCAGAACCTGAATATCTTTAGAACAGCTGTTATTATTTTGTGTTATTATAGTGTGGTAACAGATTCTAAATGTCACTATTATTTATAGGGAAATAGTTTAAGATATTTTATCTATCTATAAAAATGCATTTATTTTATCATTCTGTTCTTTGCAGCAGCCCCCACTGTTTTGCAGCTAACCATTAAGAGTCCCAAATTCCCATCAACACACTCAGTAGACTCTATAAATTCATAGGTATTAGAAACTTTTCAAAACTGAAACTGTTTTATCTTCCCCTAAAATTCTTAAGCTGCATTTGTGATTTATTTGCTTATACTTCTAGGTGGCCATTTCAAGACACACTCAGACATACTCGGCGGCCACTTCCAGATGAAATAAATGGCCACCTGCTACTGCTGTGATCAATGCCTAAGGATTTTATGCACGTCTATGACTGCTCTCTTTACAGTTAACAGGAACACCAACCATTCGTCCTCGAGAGGATGACTACACAAGCAGTAGCGATTTGACTGTGCAGTGCATCAGCAGTAATATCAGAACTGTAGTGTGTGCACAGATTCACTGCCAGGAACAGCAGCTCTACCAACATCTGCCTTGGCGTCTGTGCACGCTGATCTGTATTGGCATCCTCCCTGAGACTGGAGTTCTCAGGCATCTCGAAATCTTTGGCCAGATGAGTGTATGATTGCTCCAAGAGATCCCAGGGCAGAGGCATTATCCAAATACTGGCAGGACCAGTGGTTTCTCCAGCAAGTGGTAAGACAAATAACACCAGCTGGCTGCTCAGAGCCCAGCAGAGTGGCAGCATCTTGCTTTATACATGCCAGTTTGTTGTTCCATTGCACAAGTCATCACATTATAGAAAGCTGTGCTGTTACTTCGCATGGAGATATGGGAAAGGGTACTCATATATCTCATATATCTCTGCTTGCAGAGTAGATTGCCTTAAGGTTCATGGAGATCTGGGACCATATCTACACAATTGCAAATCTTTCCACAGCTTTGTTAGCAAGCAAACCTCTAAGCCACAGACAAATATAGTCAGGAAAGAAGTGAAGTATTTGACTCGCTGGAGCCCAGAGTGCCATAATTGTATAATACTCTGTGAAAAACTGCCAGAGCAGGCTTCTGCAAGATAAACAAAAATAGTGTGGAGTAGTGAATAAAGAGAGTGATAAAATTAACTTTTAAACACAAAACTGAAAGGCAGATACTTGAGATATTATCAAATAAGAAACAAAGTCCTCAGGCAATACTGCTTTTTAATCATGCTTGACTTTTAATTAGAGCATCATGGAGTAAAAGCTATAAAAACAAATCCTGTCTTAGAAGTTACCTGTTTTGAAATGTTTCTCCTGAAGATTGTAGTGAATCTATATCTAATTTGACACAAATTCTGTAGCGATATCTAGGCCTAATTTGAATTCATCATAAGATTTTAAAAAGAATCTATGAAGTAGATCTAAAGAATCTTAAGAGTACAATTTTATGAAGATTAATGTCATGTATCCAACTTTGGTCAATTCTATACTTTTAAAACAAGTTTCCAAATTGCTATCTTCACATCACTGATGTTCTGCAGAGCTGCAGTAGGCAAAATGTAGCTGATGAACACAATAATTTTAAACAATGTGTTGTTTTTATAAAGAGTACTACTTTGAATTGAAAGACTGATGATAATGTGGGCAACATTCTTGAGTGTGGGTTGCCAGTATCTATTGCTGAAAAAAAAAATACTGTTCCTTTTAAACTGAAAATATAATCTTATAACCTGAAAATATAATCTTCCCTGGAGAATGAAGTCTTCCTTAACCTAAACTGCATTTGAGCAGTTCCCTAATCTAACTGTATTTCAGTTAGATCTGAACTTAGACTGGCTTAGAGAAAAATGTTAGTCTGGATGACCTCCAGAAGCCCCTTTCAAGAAAAATATTTCTGTGATTTAATCCTGTGGATGTACACAAGTCTTCTGCCATACAGTGGAACAGAAGGAACGCAACTGAAGGCCAGATATACTAGATGCCAAAAGAACTACTGCACATCTTTGTAAAACTAATCTAGAATTTGATTTTTGTAGCCTTTTCCAAAATATGAAAACAACTTCCCTTAAAAAACAAAAGATTAAAACTTGCATGGTCTTGTGTACATACACAGAGAATTCCTGCTCTTGAATGTTCACCATCACTTCAATCTGTGCATGAGACTTGTTCCAACACCAGACTACCCCACAGATGAAAGCATTTGCCTGCAGTTCCAGCTAGTTATAGAGATACTTTGAGGAACTAGCTATAATGTGTAAATTACTAACTATATCACTTTACACAACATCTATTGGGATGTTTCAAAAGGAGTGCAAGTGCATCCTCATTTTCCAAAATGTATTAAATAAAATCTTTATTCTGCATTTCATGATCATTTGAAGAGCTGCGGGTTATCTTTGTTTCCAGGCAAAGTTTTCAAGTCTGTCACCAAGACGTTTGCATTTTGGATGCTCTTCTCAACCATTAGATAAATTTGCTTTACTGTGTGACCTTAAGTGCCTAGTGCTCTAGTGAAAACACTTGAAAATTCCATTTTGTATGGGAGCAAATTGCCTGAAGAGTGAAGAGTGATGCTCAGGAGCCTGTAGGTCCCTGGTGGTGCTGCCAGAACTACATCAGAGCAGCCACCATATGGCTTGTAACCCTTCCTCTCATGCTAGGGCATGTCTGCTCCTGAAATTAATATGACTTGAGCATCCCAATCTGGATGCCACCTACTCTAACATTAAAAAGTAGAGTGTTTCATCTGTTTTGCCTGGACATATGTAATTCTGCAACCCTTTTTACTTTCCTCCTTTTCTGTAAATTTTTTTAGTCCTTTTCTTCAATTGATTCAAATAAAAAACTTTCTTACTTGGTTTGCTGGACTATTATTTACCCCTCAGTTCACACATTTCTAAAATTAAAAACAAAAGGAGGTATAGTCCCAAGGAACTGTAATCTCAGATAATCAAAACTAGTGATCATCTAAAATGCAGATTCAAATCTGCTGTTCATAACCCACTATTCTAGTACAAGGCTGTCCTTGCAAGACACCTGCATATATCAGAATGAACAAAGTCAGCAACAGAAAGTATCAAAGTTTTGATTTTTTTCCTACTACTTTCAGCTGATCTCTATGGTTTCTCTATTAAGTAGTAACTTAGCTCTTTTTTCAATTTTTTAGATTATTATTGTTATTAGAGGTATGAGTTTTGCTGTTGTTATTGCTTTTTAATGTTAATCAAGGCTAAAATGAGCACCTAGGGTCCACTGAGGTTGTACTTACTTTTTGAATTATGTTCTTTTACAGAAGAGGGACTCTAACTGACGTGGAAAATGGACACCTCCCACAGTAATTCCTAAATATCTGTTTTCTGTCTGTAATCATTCTTTCTGAAATTAAAATTTCTGTCTGCATTCTCAAACACTTAACCATCACTCAAGGAGTTAGACATAGAAATTAAGTCATTCCCAAAGGTTAAAGAAGAGACACAGTGATATGGATACTGATAGCCACAGTGGTTGTAGACAGCGCCATTGCTGATTCTTCGCACTCTCTCTTCACCACCAGTATCAACAGTACGCAGTCTCTGCTCTTGTCTCCAGTAAAGTCATAGCAATCACTTTACCAGATGAATTATTCTTACACAGAAATAAAATTGACAGAGGAAGAATAGAAGTATGCTGTTTTTAAGAGGAAGTAAAATATTCAACAGTGTATGTGGTGCTTGGCCCTTTATTTAGTCATCTGTCACTCAGGAAAGCCAAGGTTGCTAGGTAGTACAGAGAGATTCATGTTCAGCGGGATCTTTCTGACTTTGTAGCTTCTTGACTTGAACTTACACCACATTCCTCTCATCACTGTCAATGGAGTTAGCTATATATCTGCCGTATTACTGCTGGCTGGGAGTAACATCTATTAGATGAAAGTCCCTCATGTTAACCTTTAAAATGTCGTTTTTCTGTAGCCCATGTCTCTTCATGGTAGGTAGCACTCTAAATAAAAAGTCATTGTTGAAACCTTTCCTCTCTACTGAAGGGAGAGCTGGAATGATGTCCTTCCCTCTGATTGCTCATTTCTGTCTCCTTCTTTGCTCTCCAAGGGTGGATAGATGCTCATTTCTGTGGACAGTTTATAAAAATGTGTTCCTGTTGAAGAAAGGGAACAAAGAAAGAATTTTTCCTGATCACAGTTCATTTCCTGACCAGTTCCTCAGGCAATGCTGTTACATACTACCCTTTATTAAGGAGAGACTCCAGTGTTAAATATTAGCCCTTTATTCTGAATGGCAAGATCACATCCAGAAGTAGCATGAGACAGGTATCACAAACTGCTTGTGGTTTCATAGTATCCAAATTCTGCCAGACTAGTTGGTTTATGGACAGTTTTAAGTTAGTAAAGCCAATTTGTTTAAAAAGAAATTACCCATTTGGCTCTTGTTGGTCATTGGATTGGGCTTATTTTTCCAAGAGGCAGAATACATCTGCATCCAATTAGTGTATTATTTGGAGTACCTCTGCACTGCTCCATTACAGTCCCCGTGCATAGCCTGAAAAACTATGTGGGATGTAAACTCTCATCCTGTTGCAAATCAAGAGAGGCTTTAATGAAGTTTCGAAACTCAGGGGGTGAGGGGAAGGAGCAGGGCAGTGAATACCATGAGCATTCAGCACAGTTCCATGAGCATAACTCTTTTAAAGAAATATTTTTAGGCATATCTTACAGCTTGGTTTCAGATATATAAACAAAAAATCCTTATCTATTTTAATGAGAGTTAGTTCAGACTTCATGTGATCCTAAATATGACTCCATTAGTACAAAAGAACAGTACTCTAATGGTTCTGTGAATGTTTCCGCTACCTTTCCTTTGTCCTAATCCTTCTGTTGTAATCAGAGTTATGTACATATCAAATAAAGATATAATTAATACAATTGATCAAATTTAATAAGATACTTCAGTGATAGGGTAATATTCTGGTGGCTTAACCCTAGTGTTTAACTACTGTCTTTTTTTCCATGTGTTTCCGCCCATCTGTGCCTCGTCGCTGAGATGTTGATGGTAGTGTTGAATTGATCAGCAGTCAGTCATTTTATACTGGTAGAGGAGCTGCATAATAATAATGGAAAATTAGAGAATTACAGAATGAAGTAAGCTTCTGTGTTCAGAGTGTGTTTGAAACAGAAAGATTTGAAATGAGAACCCATGGGTTTTGACAGGGCATGTGGAGATTTGGGCAGCCATTCCGTATGGCTGCTGAGTATACTGACCCTGGTAGTTGCTTTTTCATCCATCTGAGAAGCAATAAAATGTTATGAACCGTATTTTAACAAGATATTGAAGGAAACTGCACAGGAAAATGTAGACAAGTCAATCTGCTTTTAATTGGGCTGGACATGGGAACCTGACTAGACATTCCCCAGACTGAATGAGAGCTTGATAGAATTGCAGTCACCCAACACAAAGACAGCCTGTCCCTGCTTCTGCATCCGCAGACTGAGGTATCGTGTTCTTGCCTTAATGATTCACTCCAGCACACTGTCCTTCTAGTCTTAAGAAGATAAAATAATAATAGATCATTTTATAAACAAGAGAACATTTTTCAGCTATTGCCAAGGATTGGGGGACAGTTTCTAACTGACATCATTGCACTTACACAGGTGGTCAGGAAAGTGGGACAAGGTGTGAAGTCACTTCTGGAAACTCATTTCTGATTTAATCTACCAGGATGCACATCCCACAGGCACAGAGTGTCATGCTGAAACAGCATCATGCTGTGCAATCAAGGAGCATGAGCAAAGCATCGGAAGGTAATGCTGGCAGTAATGGTGCTATAAAACTTTGGAAGCAATTCAGGTGGTTATACACAGGTGTTTTGCACCATTTTAAATACTGCTGGGTATCCAAGAATGATCATTCCACACTGAATCTTTCCCTTGGTATTTTTAATATGCTTCGGTTACTATCAGTGAAAGAGTCCAAGAATGAAACTGCTTTATGTTTACAAACGCAGTGTAGCTAAGCCATAAATCACGGGCTAAAAATGACTAAATTGCTTAACATTCCCAAACTAGCTCATTCAGAAGTTATCACTTTAATCAAAACGGTAGTTCTTTCTTCAAATTCCAGATAGGAGAGCTATAAGAGCAACTGGATTGTTCTGCCTAAGTGGTTTCAAACTGTCAGCTACAACACATGATCTGCAGAAAAAAACAGATTTACCAGCTGCTTCACAGGAACTGAAGGGAAATGTTATAGTGCAGGCAGCAACATGGGACAGCACAGAAATTAAAAGCAGGTATTTTAGGTTGGAGATAAATCTGAAGATGGTATCTTCACAAAACCAAATTTAGGCTGCAATGTTCAGTTTTAGGTGGCTGAAGTAACCTGAGCAATCTAACACAAAGTGAACACTCCTGCAGTTTAAATAGCAGGTGTGAGAGAGGCCACACAGGTTTAGTATTGCTATTTTTTTATTTTTCTACCTTAAAGAAGACAATGTGGAAGACAATAGCTTTAAGAGGTTCTAATAGGAGATAGCTAGACCAGTTACCCTCCATGGGGGATCATGTTTTCCAGGACTGACCACCTGGAAAGCCAAAGGAAGCAGGTCTGGACCAGGCTCCTCGCCTCTGAACGGTTGCTGAACAAGAAAAATGAAACTGAAATCTTGTTCCTTCTGGTTAGATGATTTTCCTGATAGGTGCCAGGAAATGTCTGAAATGTAAAGTAAACTGTTGTCCTTTCTTTTCTTAGGGTTTTTATAACATATTCTAGCAGACAAGGATATTTAAATATTTTTACAGTTGCTTTTTTTCTTTCATATCCCCCAGGTATTGGGGATTAAAAATTAAAACAGGGCCAAAAATTAAAGTAAGTCTTCCTGTACTTTACATGCCACCTGACATGCATTAAACTGTGCAAAGTAGCTCATGTTTAATTCCATATCTAACTGAGTTCTGTTAAGCGTTGGGTCATGCATGCCAGGGTCTATTAAATGCAGTGGTTTGTTTCTTCCTAAATTAAGGAGGTCTGAGAAGATTGAAAATATAAAAGTAACCTGACTTTTGTGACCCAGTGTGGGTATTTCCAGTGAAATGCACCTAATGACTTTCTGTAGATTCACCAAATGAATTCTAAAATCACAAATAAACATAAGATAGGGAAGCAGGAACATTGAAGAAAAGCCAGTGCAGGAATTTTTAAAATCCATATTAAAAATATCACCTTCCTCAGTCAGCAGTTATTTATTTGATAGGAGAAATGTATGGAGAAGAAGCCAAAAGGAGACATTTTACAAGGCAAAAATGCAATTAATTATTCATTTTTTGCTGGAAAAAAAATGAAAGTTTGGTACATGCATCCCAATTGAACCTAGTCCAGAGCAGACAGGACACCAGCCCCAGAGATAAAGCAGAGTGGGAATGGCTGGGAGCCCTAAGACTGACTTATACAGGGATTTGTTGTGCTGTCATGAAGCCTTTTCTGTTCCAGGAGAAACTCGCTCTTATCCACCCAGAGACAAGAAGGACTAATAAGAAGATGTAGGGTTATAGTTAATTCCCCTGTGTGCTCTCTAGACCTACAGTACCGGTTTTCCTCCTTTTCAATTATCCTGAAAAAAAATAACACTCTTTCTGATAGATAAATAAAATAATAGGATTACGTTTTCTTTAGGTAAACTTTCCAGCAGTACCTAAGAGATGTTGGTTACAATGAACATCTGTACCTCTGTCTGTACCTCGGGTGGCTCCTTTTCCAGTAACTAAAGGAAAAAGAAGTGTAAAAGGAAAATACTTCATACTCACAGTAGCATGAGGCTTCTATCCAAATTCCCAAATCATCTCATGAATCTCTCCTAGTCCTAGTCTTACTAAAATAATACACATAAGAAAAAAAAGAAAAAAGTAACTGATGAAATTTTATTTTATTTCACAAAACTTTATTCTCTAGGCTTCCTTCTTAATCACAAGAGATGGCATTATCTTTTTAAAAACTGTCAGAGTAGGACATAAATAGAAAAATGTAATTTGTAGTTCTACATTTAAAATATAATATCTTAAAATTATACTTTGCAGACTTTTTACTGTTGAATCCTACCTAAATTCAGAGGAATCTGTCTAATGAGAAAGAATGGCTTTAATTAGTTTTAATAGCACTTGAAAATTGTATGTGGCTTTATTCATAGTATATGTAGATTGCATTGAAATGCATTGAATACAAAAATAAAATTAGGATAGAGTTAGCAAGTTAGAGGATAAAAACAAGTACAAAACCCTGTGTAGAGGACTGATTTATTTTCTGCTGGTAACAACAATTCTTCCTATATTAACATTTTTCTAACAGCTGAACCAATCTAAAAATGCATGGAATTAAAGAGCAAGGTAAACATTTTCTTGCTCACTGTTTCTCTGAAGGAAAAACTGTTATGATAACCCACCACTGACCAAAACACATACTCTTATTAAAAAAAAATAGAATAAAAAACAAGTTAAACCTATGCTTTCACAATATGTAAGGAAAGAAGGTCTATTTGACCTGGTCAAATACCTTCTTAATATCTAAGAAGCAGATCAGTGAATTTAACTACATCAAGGTGGACAAGTGGATTTCATTACATTTTGCTTTCATCATTATCAGGGAAGTTTCACCCTTTAATAAAAACACTGTGATCTCATTTTATTACTTCCAGGAGCTGCTTCTTTTCTAGTGACCAAATCTGGGGGCAGAATTTGAAATCTGCTTTTAAGTGGAAAATTTAGCTAACACATATAGCTGCACACAATGTTTGTAATGTTCATATATCGTGGGTTGCCTGGCTGCTCACTAGAAAATACTTTCATTACTTGGCTATTTTTTCATTTCCTACAGATGCTCTGAGTGGTGGATTGTAGCTACGTTCTGAAAAGAAATTCTTTAGCTAGTGCAGGTGCAATATAATTTTGAAGGATATTCTAGTTTTTAATATGGAAGGATATTGTACAAAGGCTGGACCATTATGTTAACAGAAATTGCAAGGAAACTTGTAAGCTGAAATGACTTGTGTTTGTTTGCTTTTCTGATGACTATCTGATAAGTAAGTCACTCATACTGATCAGCTTTTTAGTAGGGTGACTACCTATATTACTATAATTATAATTATTGTTATTAATACCGGTGGGGATTATAATTCAAAACCCCCAAATAAATGCAGTCAATAGGACAGTTTACAGTTATTTTCACATAAATTTAATATTGTTTGGCATAAAATAGAACAAATCAAGCTTTCTCTCATAGTTAAGGCAATCTCTTAGAAAATGACAGATGTGTCTTAAAATCATTGTGCTATAGAAGGAAGATTTGAATGTGAGTGTCTTCCAGTGGGTGATTTCTCCACAATAGCAGGGGAATCAGGTCTCATTTCTTTCTTCTGCCAATGTTACATCCCAGTGACTGGGTTCACTTTTCTGGTACCAATGGCTCTGCATGCAGACAGAATTCAGATGTTTCTCTGTTGCTCAGGGCTAAACAGCTATTTCTTAGCTTAATTTAAGAACAAGTAAGAAAAAGAAATATATGTGATAAAAGCAAGATGTAACTAAATCTCTCCACATTGTTTCTGGAACATTACATGCTGTTTCTCTTATGGCTTCGTGTGCTGATAGGTGAGAAGAATATCAGGATGTCTCATGAGCACGCTCATTGCAGACATGCATCTGAACATGTTTAGGACATGGTAAAAAGATGAAGACTTTCACATAAATTAGTTTATATATACCTGAATTCTGCTAGCATTTTCTAAAGAATTAGCACTAAAGGCACTGGAAACCACAAGTGGTTTATGACTTTATGGTCTATATTGGATAGATGAATCCCTACATGCAACATAAAAATATATGACATATATGCAACAGAATATGTCCTTGCACATTTGAGGTTTGCTGCAGAAAACACATTAGTCTCTGTTGGTGCCTACAGTTTCAGATGGTGATACATGTAATTTTTCCCAGAGAGAATAAAGTCCAGGAAAATGCTACCTGATTCAGGATGATATTGCTGAGCTGCCTGAATATAACTTTGTGGAATAATGACTGCTGTTTGTAGCAAATGAGAATTTCTTCTCAGTCTTAATTGATGCTTTAAAAGTATTTAGAAATAAGCCAACATTTCATTGCTAAAACTGTGTGGTGATAATTCATCCTTTTATTACATATTCTTATTTCTAAATTAGTTTTACAAGTACGTTGTTATTCTTTAAATGAATTCACTAATCCTAGCAAATGCATAAACTATGTAATCCATTCCAAAGTCCTTTGTGTTTGTCCGTTCCATGACTGGTTTCAACTTAGATGGTGGGACTTGTGGGGAAAACCTATAATCTGAGTCACTTTTGTCATTGTGGAAAGTGATGATGATGGAGTCATTGTGACAAGAAAATTCTGAAACACTGATATTTTGCTGTAAGGGGACTTCCAAACAGAAAAATTTCTCCTTTGAATATTCTGCATTGTTTTTCCTGTTGCAATCCACAGCTAAGTTTGTTACTTAAGTACTGATGTATCTGTACATCCAACTCATGCCTTTGTACTCTTTTCCCTGAAACAGTTAACCCTTTCACAGACAATGTTTAACCACCAATTCCTCATTCAAGTTATCTAGTCTTTGAGATTTAATTTTGCCTACTAGTGCTGATTTGGTTTTCTTTTTATGATAAGTCTCATTTCTTTATCTGTTATTTTTCCACTTTAGGACCTGATCATAAAGGAATTACAAAGTTTAATGGCTGATTTAGGGGAGTAAGTTAGCCTAACTTTAAGTTTGTTAAATACTCAAGTGTTTAGCAGTAGACATATGTTCAAGAACTAGCAGTAGATGTATGTTCAAGAACTATACTGATTCTTGGTCACAAATGCTATAATATTTTGCATTTATTTTACCCCAAGAATTTAGCATGACATGTTAGCTTCATCAGGGTTGTGAAAAGGAGCTCTACAACAGTAATGTGCAGTCTCTATTCTGGATTCTGGTATAAAGTTACCCAGGATAATATATGACGCCTGTGTTTTCCCATCTTTCAAGTACAGCTAAGATTATATATACATACATGCATACACTGATTATATATATAAATCAAACATATGTGTATTGTGTAGAACTATTCAGCATTTATAATTAAATCAATAACAAACTTGATTAATCCTCTGTTGTACTGAGCAGAAGCAAATCTAATTAAAAGTATTTACCTTTGATACTAAAAAGTTAGTAGTTGTTCCTTCCTTTCATCTATCATCTGTTATTGATAAATTCTTCCTTACTAAGATTATCTCTAAGTGATAAAGAATATTACAAATATGCTAACAAGCAGGAACAGACATTTTACAATTCAAGCTGGTAGCAGAAATTTGAAGTGCAGTCATCACTAAAAAATGTAGCAGGAAGGAATAGATATATCCATTTTAAAGTATTTGAGGCTACAAAATACTTCAGTCAATCCTGAGCCACACAGAAGATCTTGGAACATTTTCATCACATGTTACAGTCAAAATCACTCTTGAAGCTGATGCCACTCTGCTGGAAGAATCAAGTGAAAATTCACCAATATTATTTTATGTAATGAGCTCTGCTTTACAGGAATTCAATTCAAAAGAAATGGACATTTGAAATAGGCTCTGCTATACCACCTCTGTTACTATAATTGCTGTAGAATGAATTAGAATTATACTATTTCCATAACACGCACAGCAGATCCTATTGTGATATGAATGTTGAATAAAGCTACAAGAGAATCTGCATCTTATCAGGACTATTAAAATAAACCTGTGTTTTCTGTCATGTGTGACCTTGATACTGAACAATGCAAATATGCTAAGTACCAAACTAGACTTCCAGTGTGCTATCTCTTGGCAATATATTAGGGAAGAAAAATAGTTCGGTCTGTGCACAAAGTGGTTTTTAACTACTTCTGAATCAGATGGGTAACATCTGCCCCAACAGGGTCAGCACAGATCTGAATAACAGTGAAAATGGAATACTAATGCTTGTATAATACTGATCAAATTTTTATTTAAGAGAGACAGAAGCAAAGGGAAAGCTCTTCAAGAAAAGCCTGAAATACCTTATGACTGTAAATGAAGTTAGGATGAGCCTCAGCTTTAGGTAGTTTTGTTTCTCTCATCATAATGATAAGTGGTAGAAAACCCCACAGTATTAAACTTAATGCACACAGTGGGCGTGGCTTCATGACAAAAACCTGTTGTTAGGATAATAGAACAGCAAGAGGAAAACAAACTCCCTTTATTGTTTCAAGTGTTCCTGTTGGGTTGTTCTACCGTATTATGTACTGTGTTTTTTTCTTCCTCTTTGATCTTGATTCAACTTCTATTAGGGATAACACAAACCGACAAAGACTGGATCAGGCCCTAGCGGATGGTAGGGTGTTATTAGCAGCAAATTTCCTCCCTCATTTGCAGCTCCCATCATTTGTATACTGAATGCTTCCTCACCACTTAGTAATTTGAGGGCACTCATCTGTTAACTTGTTCTCCAAATGCTGTTTCAGAAAGTTATTGCTATTGTATACAGCCTGTCATTTTAGAGATGCTCAAACTTCATTTTGGCATCTGAGTAACTGAAGGAGTCTCTGGAAGCTGTGGAGTGTCACCAAGAGAAGAGAGCCTGGGAGCAGGGGGCATGGTTTCTGGGCAGGCTAGAGGCAGCCAAAGGATGTGGTTTTGTGGATGGAAAGCAAGTTGGATAGAGCTTGAGAGATGATGCTTCATAAAGAGCGGTGACAAAACCCAGAGCTGGTTTCAACTCTCTAGTGGGAGAGCTCTGGTTTCCATACTGTTGCAGATTTAGGTACACTGATACCATTTTTGTACCAATGGAATTGCTTACATAAAAAAAAGAAAAAGAATTCCTTTCAAGAACAAAGAAATGATTAGAATAAATTGGCTTATAATTTACCTGAAAAAAACTTGCATTGAACCTCAGAAAGTCAGCAAAATTGTTTTTTGAAATCTGTGTTGTAATTTAAGCATTAGATAAAATGAACCTATGGAAAAACCGCAATAGAAGTTAAAAGATAAAAAGAATCAAAGATGTCTAAGAAATGTTGTATCAAAAGCTAGTTAGCTCTTTCTATAGTAAGATAATTTTTCTAGGTCATAAGTTAAGCAATAAACATATTTTTTTCTCCTTTTCTATATGGTAACACTGACTAAATATTCTCAAGTATCTGTTTTACATATTCAGTTTCACCAATAGAGTAATATATTTTCCTCAGTAAAGAAATGGCATGTTAAGAAAAAAAAAAAAAAAGGCAAGAAAAAATGAGCAGCATTTGTAAAATCCACCCTGGTTGTTCACATTAGATTGCATGTATGTGTATTAGAATCAATTAAATGAAGGCATGCCCTCCCTCCAATATAGAAAAGAATTAGGTAACACAATAAAAGTAGATAACCTTGTTTGCCTTCTACTCAACCTTTCTTCATCATTCTTAATAGCAAACATCTACCTATTGATTAGTTCATTTTAAATGCTATTAAGGTAAATGTCATACTGCTTTGAACTGATGAAAGAATTGAACAAAGACGAATCATAGCAATTGTGGCATGTTAAGGAATGCAGATCACAAGAACTGAATACAAAAAAAAATGCTTAATGTAAGCTTTCCTTCCATGTAAAGTCTTAGGAATGAAAGAAAATGCATGTTAGGGCAGTCAGACATGTTTAACTTAATTCAAGTCAGATCTCTCTCATCTCCTTCATGCTGCCTTTGTAGTAAGAACTGCAACTTCATTCTAAATCAATACATTTTCTCAGGCAACATGATTCCATCATAAATCATCATTTGCACGATGCGTTTCTGCTAATAAATCTGCAGCTAGAAAGGATAAAGAGGAAACTGGTTAACAATAAACTGAGCTGTTAAACTGGGGAGAAACAATATAAAACACAAGGTTATTATTGACACTTGTATCTATAGTACAGTTTACATCAACTGTTGTGGAATAAAACATATTTTCTTCTGTAAATAGCTATCTATAAACTTTATGTGGGTAAGACAGTGAAAATGCTGAATTCAAGCTATTCTTCACAAAGAGATGAAGTTGAGTGTATACAATTTAGCTGCACCCCTGGACAACTGCATCTTGAGCAGGTTTTCAGCAGCTTCTCATAGCAAGGCAAAATTTGACTCGAATATATATATTTGATTCGAATATATATTCTCTGGCTTGGATGTAAACCTAAGGAACTGATTGCCCAGTAGGCTAGAAATTCCTTGAAACCTAAAATGCATGCTCAGTATAATCAGTTATAAACTTAAAAACATCAAATTGAACAAAATAAAGGCCAGTTTAACTGATTATAGTATAATGCATGTCCAAGGAATCTGGAAGTCTGCAAGTTCTAATTTTCTATATTGGTCAGAAAAAGTGTTATAAAATGTGTGTATATCTTGATATTTTTTTTTTTCAAAAATTATAGATCTTAGCTAAAACAGCTAAATCCTAATTTTGGAAGAGGTTTTCAAAACACAATTGAAAATTGTATTCTATTTGCTTTTAAAAACAGCTGTACTCAGAAGCTCAAATGCTCTCAGCAGCTCAGAAGACCAGACTATGGGAAGAGGCAAGTATGAATCCTTAAACTATCATAACTTCTCTTTTTGCCTTGGAAAACTTGCCTCATGGACTAATGTGTTTTTGACATCTTTGCTACATCCCTCATGTAAAAAAAATATATTTTTTCCATTTTCATTCCTGATCAATACCTCACTAACAGATTTTATTGATTCCAAAACTGCAAGCGAAGTTATCAGCCACCTACTCCCAAAGCAGAAAATGCAATACTTCTCTAAATACATGAACTTATTTTCCAAAAAAAGTCAACATCTTACAACTCTAAATTAGTAGAGGCATTTCTTTCTTATAAATCTGAATAAATACATGAGAGGCTGTGTTTTATTCATATCTAGGAAATAAAATCTGTCTTGTCTTTTGATCTGTCAGTTATAAAGTAATGCACATTACAAACTGTGTTGCTTAAGACTAGACCAGATTCTGCCATTTTTTTCTCTGTAGGGGTAAAATATTGCACAAATAAGTAGTGCAATCAGTTTTCTTCATTCAGATTATTTCAATAGTAGGTGAACAAAACTTCTGGATTTATTTATTAGTATTAACACATTTAGTTAGCACATTTCTTGTTCTAGCATTAGAAAAATTTTGATACTTCAGTGCCTACTGTTAATGCACCTGCCTGAAAAATCTCTGTCCATAAATTCTCTGCAGCTTCCACAGTTCCTTTTTCCTTATTCAGGAATTGAAAAACAGAAATCCAGCATTGGACCAAATATTGCTTTCACTGGATAAATTTGTTAATCACCTCTCACATCCTGTTGATTGAGTGTCAATCAAAGGCACTACTTCTACTCAAATACTTAAAGCCAAATTGTAGCTTTAAGCATATGCATAAGTGCTTTGGTGGACTGATGCCAGAGTTGCTTGGGATCTTGCCATGTCAGGCCCCTTGTGAATTCATTTTTCTCACGTGAGCCACATTTGCAGGATCAGACTTGCATCTTTCAGCACGCAGACAACTATGCAGTGTAGATCGCAGGTGAATAGGGGCTCTCCTGTGCTAAGTACCCTGGACTTTTTTTCTGTGCACACTGGGATGAGACCTAAAGATACTTTAGGACCCAAAGGTCAGCAAGACTGGAGCATCTATCACCAAGAGAACGCAAATGTTCTAGTTCACAAGTGAAAATCTCAAACTGGACATGGAAATATTCAAATGAAGAAATGAATGTGCAAAATGTATTTTGATGAAAGTATTTGAAGGAGAGGAGATAGACCTTTAGAATAAATTGGCTGGATGACAAAAAAAAATAGGTCAGTAATGAGTTAAATCTTATCCTTATGCTCAGACTAGCCTCCTATATCTCTTTTGGCAATAAATTACAAATCTGTCAATTATCTCAACCTTACAGATTTTGCCTCACTTTTTTTTTCTAATTATTTTTGCAGATCTGGCAGTCTTGTCTGAGCTTCTGAGCAAACAAGCCTAGATCAACACAACATCTTATGTGCCATGAGGTAAGTATGCCCCAGATGCATTGGATTCATTGCACATACATGATGCAGTTGTCATCAAGTCCCATATACCATTTGCTTATCTGCACATTGATGACACAGTGAATTGATTTTGCTCTATGGCCAAATGTTTAGTAATGTAAGTAGTAAGATATCCCCAACCACCAGTCTTATAGGCTTTGGGAATTACAGATTTGAATAATGCTGTGGACAATTGATATAAATAATGGAAAGGACAAGCATATTTCAGGTTTCAGATTTAGTCTCTGTGTAAGAGTCTTTGAGGTTCTGGTAAAACATTCTACATATGTCTTTAATACAATCTACAAACGTAAGGCTGTTTTAAATGGAGAAATCTTGAGGAATTGCCTGTGGTCCTAAATCTTCAGCAGCGGGTCATACAAGTCATCCGTTCTTTTGGTGGAATGAGAAGCACCTGACTTGGTCTCTACCTGAGGCATCATGAATACAAATTAAGACAGGAGACCAAAGAACAAAGAACAAACAAACAAAACAAAACAAAATAAAACAAAAGAAACAAGAGAAATAATAGTTTTGAATTCTCTTAGGGTTTGAAAGATTCCCTGAAGAAAAGGAAAAAAAGCCCCAAATATTACCATATTGCCAAATCTTTTCCAACTAGAATGATCAATTAGTAGACAAAACTGAATATTCCATAAGATATTTAAACTGCTTTCTTTCAGTTAAAGAAATAGTAGTTTACTAATTATATCTTAATTAAGAGATAGAAATGCCTTTTCAACAGCTTATGAAAATAGCACTTACTTTTAGAAAAAGACCGATTGACTAAGGCAGTGGTATTTTTTAGTTATGGGATGAATGTATGCAAATATTATTTATAATTTTCTTTAAAAACACAGGAGTTCTTTTGCAATATTAAGCGGGCATATTTTTTCAAGCCATTCTTTTTCAGGATTCTTGAACTTGTAGGATTCCCTGTGTATTCTACTTTCTTATATTGATTTAAGAACACTACCTTATCTATCACAAACCAAAACATGTATGCTTAATAGTAGAATTGTACCATAATGGGGAAGGGAAATGGAGAATGCTGGAGTTTGGAAAAACTCATAATATCTAATAATATTCTTTTTTTCTTAATAAAATTGTATTTTAATTAGAAGCTATTTACTATCAGTAAGAGAACTGGGGTTCAGATATTTCATTTTTCAAGATTACAAAATGTCTAGTAGATTCAAGATGATATTGTTAGGACACAATATATACATATAATAAAATGGCATCTAAGTTTTGTCTGATGTATAAATTATCTAAGTTTTGTCTGATGTATAAATTGTCTGGCATGTATCACTTCAGACTCCATCCAGATAAGTAACACTGACCATTCCTTACCACAGCAGTAAATGCGACCGTATTGTGAATGAAAATAGACCAGCTTGACCAATGCTGTGTCACACAAACTGCAATAAATGTGCCACTTTAAAGCACATCTAAGTCTCCTTCTTCTGTTAATGTATGCCTGTACTATCCACTGAGACTAGTGATAAAGAAGATTTTGAATTTTTGGAGTGAAGACTTGCTTTCAAGTCATTGCAGGAAAAAAAACTTAAGGTACAATACTTGCATTTGTTAAAAAACAGCAGTTTAGCTAGGAGTGAAAGCTCTTTTTCCATTTCCTCAAAGGTAATCTCAATATTAGGAAAAAAGAAAGCATTCCTTTACAACTTCAGTTAAAAGTTTTGGAAGAATAGAGACAATAGAGTGGATATGAACTGCATAAACCCCATTACTGAACATGCTTCATCAGGGAGAAGCATCCTGGAGAAACAGTGTCGCCAAGGATGCCATGCTTCTCTTTCTCATCTATAGAGGACCTTGATCTAGATCTATCATCCATACAAATTTGGCAACCCTTCTGATCCAAATAATTTACTTCATCTTTGACAACATTTGATCTATTCTTTGACAACTATGGTAATATGCAATATGCAATAATAAAAGAGATAGTCAAAATATCAAAAGCAGGTTTCTTTTTAAATGTCTTCAAATTTTAAAGATTTTGGGAAAGTCTCACTTCCTTTCATCATCCCTCAGATTCAAAGTGACTTTCCAGGAATTTTATGCTTCAGTAGCAATGACATCCCACATACTTTTAATGAAGTTCCAAGGTCAAAATGGAAGTAGAACAAGGCTTCAATAGCATGAATTATATATTAAGAATTTATTAAAATTCACTGCAGATATGCTAAATGAAATAGAAAAAATATACCTACTTCTGCTTTAGCAGGAGTGGAAACACTAAGACAGTGTGAAATTTAATATTTTTTGATAGAATAAAATATATGTTTATACTTCTGAATTTTTATGTCGTTTTCATTTTTCTGCTAGACTTTAGTAAGATTTTTTTTTTTGCTGCCTCTTACACTGGATAGTAAAACATATTTAGCATATAACCTCATTCACTAAACAGTTCAAGAATATTATGATTTATTTTTAGATTGCATTGAAATAAACAAATTTCAGCTTATTGTATACTTTCATCTTTTGACTAGCTAAAATTTCAACTCTTATCTCCTTCAGTAAATCTGCTAGACAAAAGATTTTCCAAACAATTGTGCCCAAGTTGGTGCAGATTAACTGTCATGACAGGTGCTAGGCCATTACTGCATTCAGGAAGTTATATTTCTTTTTTCCTGTTACAATGCAGCCATAAAGAGGGGCCGGTACCACAACCCCAAATCCAAATACTCCCTCGTTTGGGGTGAACTTGGATCCATCACAAAATTTGCAGCTGGGACCCAGCTGCAGTTATGACACAATATTGAACAAGTCTGTAGTGGTGTAAATTGGCACCATTTCACAGACTTCAAAAGAGCTGTGCCAGTTTGCAGGAGCAGGGGGTATGGATAATCTTACCTCTATGAAGAAAGAAATAAAAGAGACTCAGGAAACCAAAGTAGATAGAGGAAATATGAAAATCCAGATCAAAACAAAATACAAAGGTAGGTCTTTAAGATTAGAAGACCTAGTGTGGTAGAGAAATATATACATGATTGGGATACATTTTGTAGCTTTTAAGTACTTGGCATTGTCTGCCATGTTGTATTTTATGCCAAGAAGTCCTCCTCAAGAATCAAAGAAACCCATAATTTCTCTCACTAAAATTCCCATAAAATTATTGCTTTAACTACTATCTTTTATGAATG
Source organism: Nothura maculosa (assembly GCA_032353885.1). Taxonomy (NCBI): domain Eukaryota; kingdom Metazoa; phylum Chordata; class Aves; order Tinamiformes; family Tinamidae; genus Nothura; species Nothura maculosa. The sequence continues at coordinate 1,422,601 of JAUBOD010000729.1, forward strand.
AGGAAAAAAAAAGAATGCCTGAGATTTCTTTGATCATCCAACAAGAGCACTTCCTTTCCAGATGATCGTGTTTCAGTCTCAGTTTCTTAGTGCCTTCTAATATTCACTATTATCCCCTCCTGCTGTAGGACTCAGAAACACAGCATCTCATTCTTATCCTCCTAGCAAATTCACCAATATTAGCTAAATTCTTATAAATTCCTGTAAAATAGATTAATTATATGATCCATATTTTCATAGCCATCTAAATTAAATAATATAACTGAATTCAGAAAAAGAAAACAGAAATGGAACTCAGAGTTTCTGTCTCTTCTCTCTTCAGAAACAATTGCATCCTTCATTCTATAAATTTTGCACAGACCTTAAAACAAATAATTGTTAATTATTTGAGTGGCTATTGTCTAGGTAAAGGTATATTTGCCTAAGTATTTTATTTTAAAATGGATTCACTTTATGTAACATTCAAAAAAAAGTTATAAGAAATCTATGTATTATTTGCGACAGACTCCAAACTTTGTAGAGATCTGAGGCAAAAGAAACTACCTGAAATTTCCACGTGTACTATTTATTTTGCCAGATTATTAATCATGGGCTGTTTGAAATTATCAATATGTTATGGTGGTCTCACTCTTCTTTGAAGACACACTTAGATATGAATGCCTTTTTTCTGTAAGACTCCTTTTGTAAATTCAGTAATAAATAAGTCACTATAATTTTCACAGACTTTTAAATCCTTCTGTAAAAAAAGTTAGCTGTCTCATGTTTTTTTTTTCCAAGTATTTTGTCATTTCTAATTTAAATTAAAAAAAAATAAAATCATCCCACAAAACAAAACATATTTAAAACAATAAGGAAGGTATACAAGGGATGTATGATTTAAGTATAAATAATAAATAAATTAAACCTGATATAGCCTTTTTACTTCATTAAAGCTTTTAGAAAATATATACACTCTTTTTTCCCTCAGTTAAACACCAACTACTTGACTCTTTACATGACTTTTGGCTTGCACAATGCACCCTGTTATCCTTCGTCTATCAGGAACATTACATGTGTTGTGCACCAATGCTGAGATCTTCACAATGCCTGAGAGGTCCCTAAGCTCTCCCCGCTCACATTTCTTTCAGGGGATGACCTCAGCCCCCACAGAGATGCAGCTATGGCTTCATGACATGCCTGCAGCACTTGAGTGTCTTAAAACAGAGTGCCCATCAAATTCCAATTGTGCCATGTTCAGTTGTATCTCCAGTACAAGTTTTGTGGAATTAGAGGATACCAGGCTGCTGTTAACAAGGCACCCATTATCAGGTTTCTGAAACTAAGGTCCCCTGTTGGAACAGAAGAAATGAATGCAATCTGGGCACATATCTGGACAGAAAACAAGGAAAACAGGTAGGAGATGCCTGTGCACTTGTGACTCCGAGCAAGGATAGTCTAGAGAATTGTTTAAAATTAGACTTGCATTAAGGCTTTCATCCAATTATTGCTCAGAAACAATGATAGTTAGATTATGATTGCTGCTAGGATATCACAACTGGGATGGCAAGCTTTTTGGCAAGCCTTAGTGAAAGGAGGCAAAATGAGGATTTTCTACTCAAAGAAACCTCTTCTATGTCATGAAACAGTGAATTGATCTAATTAGAGAGAGACAATGAATACAGAAAGCTGAGGCCATAGATCTATAACAATGTATATCATAGCCCATGTATTCTCTTCTGTCTTTATAAGGGATATCTTCCTTAGCCTGTGATATTTGACCCATTCTAGAAAAAAAAGTGGTTCTGGTGAACCATTGAACTATTTCCCAAACACTCCTTGAAACGTGGAGATTCCTTTACCAGCTCATTCCTCTTAAGTACATCCAGTCTGGCAGCATAGATAACCTCTGTGCACCTGCTCACCAGCTTTTAGTTTACACTTTTTTAGTTTACAATTTTTCAGCTTACTTTCCTGGATAAATGTCTGAAGCAGATGGAGAGCAGTGTATGTATGTGTGGAAAAGAGGGCTCTAGGCAGCAATCTTGTGACACAGTTCTCTGGTAAATTAGGAGGAAAACATAAGCATTGCTTGAAGAGTGCATTTGTGGAATAAATCCAACTGGATAGGGTGCTGTAAAAGAGTCCATGCAGCCAAGGCTAAGCAGAAGAAGAAAAAATATGGGTTTTGCCTTGTGTATCTTACTGTGCTGATATTTTTATTTGCTTATTTGATTAGTTAGGGATAGATTAAAAAAAAAGGAGAAAGTGCTACAGTGCCCATTACTTTTTAGGTGTATATTATTGTTTTTATTGCTTTCTTAAGAAATAAAGGAATTAGACTAGATTCCAAAAGAGACTTAGACATCCAGCTGCTGCTTTGTCATGAAATCAAATCACAGAATGGATGAGGTTGGAAGGGACTTCTGGATATCTTCTGATCCAACCCCTTGCTCAAGAAGAGTCACATAGAAAAGGATGACAGAACCATGTCTTGATGGCTTTTGAGTATCTCCAAGGATGGAGAGTCCACCATCTCTTTGGATAACCTCTGATTTAACAAAAAGAAAAAGAGAGAGAGAGAAAAAGTATGGTGTAAAAAGGAAAAAACCTCTATAAATATATATATATACATAAATGCATAATATTGTGTCTGTGTATTTGTTCACTTCATGTATGTAAACTGTCTTTGAGAAGACAGCTTTCTTCTGTCTTCTAAAAGAAAAAGGAATGATGCAGTGCTTCTTTGTCCTGATGTCAGTTATCTGTGTGATGCTGTAATTAACCATGAATTACTGTATGAGATTTTTTTAATTTGAACTGGAGAAAACAGAGCAAGGCAAGAAAAAAAAAAAACCAAGAGCAATTAGTTTCCATACTACCATAAACAGAGGGTGGAAAATATTAACTGTGAGAGGATCTCTACTGCTGTTCTTAGATGTTAATGCTTGACACTGATTTTGTGTAATATGTTTTTAATGCTCTTGGCAAAAATAAAAGGAAAAAAAAAGGAAAAAAAATGTGAGACTGCTATTTCCTAGTGACATAGCATTAGGAAGGATTATGAATGTAAAGAATGGTTGGGAAGAAGCATACAGGAAGAACTGCATGACGTTGTAGACTAGAGTAATTGAAATTCAATACTACAAAATGCAAGGCCATGCACTTATGGACTAATAACAAAAGCCTCCACTGCAAGCTAAGAGCTCATTAGCTAGAAATGACTGAGGAAGAGAAAAACCTGGGTGTATTAGCAAGTCACAGGATAACTATTAACTATCAAAGTAATGTAGTTGTAAAAAGGCCAGTGTTAACAGGAGCGATATTTCTAGTAGGCATCAGGAAACACTAGTGCCTTTGAACCAGTTCTCATCTGAAATACTGCATACAGGCTGATCATGCAGCTGTAGGAGGTGAACAGCAACCCAAACTTGTGCACAAAATGGTTATGATAGGAAGAGAGAGGTCTCGGCAGACACTGAAAGGGAATAGTGATCAGGATAGTGAATGAGGGAGCCCCAGGATAATGCTGATACAAGAAAATATAAGCACATATAAGCTTACATTAGAGCTCTAATATATTTTTTTCAGTCATCAGAACAGTGAAGCACTCTTCACTCCCTTATAGAAACAAGAGCTTCTATAAACAGTATAATCAAATGAATTGATTTTTGCTGGGAAGGATTTGACCAAATAGTGGAAGGAGTATATACTACATGAGGTCAACTGCAGTACAAGAGACCAGGCCTCACAAGACCTTTCCACCCTTGTGCCCAGGACACCCTAGTGCAGCCCCCTCAGAGGGGTCTGCAGTGTCTGCAGCAAGAGCACACAGAGCCGTGGGGTGGATGACTCCTTTGTGGTGGCAAGGAGAAGATCCTAATGAAGAAGGAAATTTCTGTGCAGAGCTCTTGGCCTCACAGTTGAAAACAGTTCTGCAATGAGCTTGTGAAAGAGTGAATCAGACCTCTCATGATGTGTATGTGCTGGCTATGTTGCCTATATGCTTAGTTTATCCATTATTGATAGCATCAAAACAACTATAATTGTCATTAATATGACAATATTTCCAGAGAAATATTTTACTGTTGTTTCGGTATTTCCATTCTTTATATTTACCACAACATTTTTATTATTTTTACTGCAAGTTGCTCAACTGAAAAGTAGCTAGCATACCAGATGAGGCATATTGCTGAAGGTATTCAACTCCTTGCAAAATAAAAAAGCATTTATTTTAACTAGAGCATGATATGAAGGCCTAATTCACTTGAAGGAGTACATTATCATGAGTTTTCATCGAATTAAGTATATAAACATGTGCTGCTAAGAGTTGGTGAGGGTTTTAGACTCAAGAAGTGAAGTTTGACAAATTATCAACAAATTAAAAGTGATTCTTCTAATACAGGGAGATGTTAGATGCCAGACAAAACCTTCACAGTAAGGAATGGTTTATAGGCTTCAAAATGCAGTTTGTTAGGAAATGACAGAAGGGGATTAGTGAAAGGATATAGAACATTTTAGCTGTAAGTCACTAGCTCAAACCTTCTCCAGGTCAGAAGGGAAGAAGCACTAAAGCACTGGAATCAATAGAACTGGGTCTAGGACTGTTCTTTAAGTTATGTATGTGCTTAACAGCTTTGTTGGACTGTGTCTGAAAAGTTGGTGCTATTTGTTGGCCTGTGTGAAGTAAATTGATGTGCCTGATTCAAACTTACTAAGTCAGCACCAAAGGATTAAATAGCAATGAACTGCTTTCACATATCTGGTGCTTCTCTCAGTAGAGCATGACTGAGTGACAGGTGGGGAAAAGCTGTACCTGCCTTGGGTGGAGAGGATTTTAGTCTCTAGTGCTGTAAATCTGACATCTGTCACAAGCACTAAAGCTCACATTACATAGAGCAAACCTGGAGCTTTGTTTTTTCTTAAAAGTTTTCAAGGATATATCTAATCAATATTATCTTCTCTTTGTTGTAGGAAGGCATAGTAATTAACTTGCTGTCCAACATAGGCTCATTCTCACACTGGCATAAAAATCTAAAGGAGAATAACAAAAAAGAAAAAAAGGTTTTGCCTAAACTAATCACTATCCTTACTGTCCTTCACCAAACTCATGCAATTACTGTGATTATAAGAAAATCAGTGTAGCATATCTTCATTTTATTAAAACAAAATACTAAGGCAGTACCAGAAAGTCCAGAGAGACCCTGGTCAAGCATTCATCAAGGTAACACTTTCAGGATTACATGGGTGGAAGCATGTACTCACTGTAGGATTAAACAGCAATGTCACAGTTTTGTGATTTGCCTCTGGAGAAGGAAAGCAGATCAAGAGCTTTTATCGTGTTCAGGTGCAAGCCACAGGAAATTAGGCTTGCTTTATAGACCATGATTTCCTGACTACGCAAGCATAACCATAATTAGAAATCTTGCAGGGAAGATTACATACTTCAAATATAGTTGTTTACCTTTACATTCTAGTGTGAGATGAGTTTTCCAATGCCATTAGTTATCCTGTATATTTTCTTTATCTGAAACACTGAAGAAAGTAGTCTACATATTATGGGACGTCATGTTTCTAAATCTGTATGTCTCATGAACAAAATATACGTCACATGGTATTAAAGGACATGAATTTCCAAACAAGAGGTGGAAAATTCAGCCTATAATCCAATGAAAGTTTAAGAACTAGCATTTAACCTAATGAAAATTTAGGAATTGCATTGTATATATATACATATGTTACATATTATGACTATACTATTTTCTACAGCTACTTGATTGAAAAGTTCCCATACAACCAAAAGTTCCTGTACAATCATAATTTCCCGGACTTGTGCTGTCCTTGAAAAATAAACCGGAGGCTTTAAAAATAAAAGTGAAAGGAGATGTGAAATTATACTTCACTTATAAAAAGAATGAGTAGGCAGTGGATTCTGCGATGATGTTATTTGGTTGCTTTTTAGTTATAACTAAAATAACAGACAGCTGAATAGACAACAGGTCAAGCACTGTAGAATCAAGCTTAAGGGGATCGTACACATTGTTCACAGATAAATGAAAGGTAAAAATGTCAAAGATATATTTCCCGTTTAAGTAGCAGTTACCAAAAATATTATTGATAGCAATAACACTCTTGCATTGTACCTACTACAAATGGGTATTTTTGCACTTAAATAAATTATGTTGAAATATGTTATGAAAAAAATGCAAATGTGAAATCTTTGCTGCAATATTTCAAGTGCCCAATATATTAAAACAACCTGTCATGTATCCATGTGTTCATGGGTTACCTTACAGTTGAGCCATTGTATTTTTTTAAAAGTACATTGTACATATTATTTAGATATATGCAACTAGCTTGAAAATATCTAAGCATAACAGACAGCTGCCTTTTCATGCAATAGCAGGGTGAGTGTCAGAAGGAGGCATTCCTCAAAAAAAGGGGTCATTGTACAGCATCACATTAAGAAGATTTCCACAGATTAAGGAGTGAAGTTATATTAACATTCTATCTGGTTAGATTAATTAATTTTTGAGTCAATAAGGTAAGCTTTAGTTATTATTCTTTCTCTGATTAACATACTGTTAGATATTTATCTGCCATGGGCTTGATATTTCAACATGCATATTGCTTACCTTTTTTTTGTATTTTAACTAGTCGTTATAATCGTAAGATGGGATTCATCTCACCTTCTTAATGATCCAATATCTAGGCATCTGCTCTAGTCACCTCAGACTCCATTATCACTCTCCAGAGGACAATTCAGCACATCCATTTTAGGTACCACTTCTCACATGAAGCATCCTGAATGATGCACCTCTAACTTTTACATGGCTAAAGTGAAATGAATGCGACCGTGAAGGACAAGCACTTTGTCCTTTAATGGCAAAGAAGAAATGGAATCTAGCAAAAATAATTCATTAGAGAGATTAAAAAATAAGGATGAAATAAATACTAGTATGATCTAAACCATTGGGAGTTTTGTTATCATTTTCAGTAGAGACAGATATTCACTCCAAGCATCTGTATGAAATCAGTGCACTTTCTATGTGTTATTTGTTCAGTTTGGCTCAGGTAAAATTAAATAAAGTCTGTCACACTCCCTATCTTTCAGCAGTGGTGTGAAGAGACACATGCCTGGTGAATCCTTTGCATTATCTCAGACTCAAGCTTTTGGTCTCTTTTTAGCAACAAGTTGATAATTAATGTGCTAGTAGTGATGTGTGTTGGGACCAAAAGCTGCAACGACCGAGATTTCCCTGAGTCTTATAGGTTTACTGTGCCTCCCAACTCTAAAAATATATATGACTATGATATTAAAACTACACTGAAGCTCTGCTGAACACTGCACAGCTTTTAGAATTTCTGAAGAAAAACATAAGCCATTAGGTTAGGCGTTAACAGATGACATAAACTTTGATTCTGGACTTGATTTTAATTTTAATGGAGAGGAGGAAGGCCAAAAGAATGCAAATCATGCCTTGGAAACTCATAATGTTTTATAATGAAATCAAAAAAAAATATATATATGTGCTCCCCATACCAGGATTGAATTTCTGCTGTCATTTGGTACCTCACAAAGCAGTTTTGCATGCTTTTCCAACAGTAAAATGATTTTCACATTCATCATTTCTATAGTTTGAGATGATGAAGAGTATCTGCCAATGTGATATACATTCCTTCTGCTGGAAGAAGGTCTGTTTCAGCAAGAAATTAAACGCATTCAAATTGATTTTGTATTGGATAAGGCATGCTCAACTGACCTACATCAGTACTGTTGTGGAGCTCACAATATCTTCAAGAGTTTCAAATAGATCTCCTAAAATATTTTGTCCATGTCTTCATCTCCCAGAGGAGTTTTCCGGCTGTCATGTGAGCAAGTTCTGGAAATATTGCATGTTCAGAACCCTTTCTGCAGAGAAGATTTGGACAGAAGAATTAAAAATGAGGTATGCAGGACTCTGATGTGATGGTTCTGCATGGTGTGCTAGGGAGAAAATTTAGCAGACAGAAAAAGCTGTTTGAAGTAGGGAAAAAATCGAGATGGTGGATATTATTTACCAGAAGACTGGTATAGAGTACTGTTTCCTCAACCATGACAAACCAGAAGACGAGCTTCATCATACACAGGCATTAGGGTATTTATCCAGCTTCCCACTAAAAATCCTTACCTTACATGCTACCTAAGCAAGCATGGACTTTAGTGTCATGTAGCAACACCCTTTCAGGGTGTGTCAAAATGTCTTCCTTTCTTGTGTGTTTCTTGTTGCTTTTCAAGAAACAAACATATCTATTCTGAAAAACGAAGGTTCCTGAGCAGCCTTAGGTTTTCTTGCATCTTGTGCACAGTCCCACGCATGTGTTTTAGTCTTGGAGATTATTTTTACTCAGCTTCCTTCTTCTATAAAAGAGGTTAATGATATTTTGGAGTTATCTTAAATAAAAGGTAGTAGTTAAACCTAATAGTTTCACTGAATTTTAATCCAGGCTGTAACAATGTTTTAAGACTTTCTGAAAGTAAGTTTAAAGTTTTACAGGGCTATTAAATGTTAACCTAGCCTTTGATAGCAATAGTGTGGTTTCACCAGCTCACACCACAAAGAACTAAGACAGCTAGAATGCTATAACAATTTCCTATTCCCACTCAGATCCATCAATTTTCCATTTAGGATTTAAATATTGTCATATTACCTTAAGATCACCAGGAACCATACGAATCACACTAACACACCCACTAACACCCAGTACCTCCTCCCCACAATTGACAGCAATTATTTCTCTGTCTTTCCTGAAATCCTTGAAAGGACCATTATACTTCTTCATTTTATCAAAACCCAGAATAAGATTAGTCTCTATAAAATTCTTACACTGACCACTCAAACTCATTCATATTATCATACAATACTATCTCGATAAAAACATAGTACTATACAAATATCTCAATATATTTTCAATTTGAACTGTTGAAATGAAAACAAAGATAAATGTCTTTAGTCATGGTCCATGCCAAGAGAGAATGTTGTACTAGAATCATTCTCTGTCCATTTTAGCTTTTAATAGAAGTGGTTACAGATCTCCCTTCATCTATTATGTTGATGGGTCTAGTGTTAAGTTTCATCCTGTTGTGCTTACATATAATTCTTGTGCCAAAATAAATCATTCCTTTCAGTCTTGGTATTTCCATTTTGCAAATAAATGTGATAGGTTACCATATCCATTTTAATTCTCATTTGGTGAATCTAAAAGCGTATCGATTTCTTCATCTCTTTTCTTGCAAATCAATTTTCCAGTTTCTTTTTCCTCTCCATTGTACATCTCTGAGATCCCTCTAATTTATTGATATAATTTTAGTATTAAATTTAACCAAGAGTTTACACAGTTTTTATTAATGGCGTATCTAGTAGAGATCCATAACTTGTTCTCGTGTCAATTAAAAGGAATATCATTTGCATGTAATGTACATGAGAGATCTGTCAATAGCACGAGACCGAGATTAATTCTATTTTATCCTAATTTAATAATTTATCCCAAAATATGTAGATAAACTCATTTGCTCAAGAAACAGAAGAAAAATATTTATAATTGTCCAAATCAGTGATTGTCAAACTCAAGATCACAGCTGTGAGTAATTAAGATTCGTATGTTTGTGAACCTCACAGCAATGTAGCTGGCAGTGAGGAGAGTGGTGGGTGCAGAAATAGAAAAAAAAAAGAGTTTAGGAATCATTGATCTAAAGAGCATATACCTTATCTTCAAAACACAAAGCAATGCTGGCACGAACAGAAACAGCTTTTAACGGTTCCTGACAAAATCCCAGTCTAAGCTAAAGCATCTTGAAGTCCTGTCCATTTTTTTCAGGTGGCAATAGTACTTATGGGAGCTCCCTTCTGAGCACAGCAAGGACGAGGAACATATCTGTCATTCTCCATTTCAGACACACTTTCATGCCTTTCATACTTTCCTTTTTAATCCTTTTACCACAGATTTTTTTTTTTTTTTACAGTAGACATTATTATACAGATTTGTAGGAACTACCTGCTTTGGCTTTGTGGCCACTTTGGACTCTTCTGCGACAGCAGCCTCATAGCAAACTAAAATCATGTGTGGTGAGTGCTTTCAGAAGAGTGCCTCAATGCAGCTGCTCCTTGGTGCACACAACACACAAAGTAGGGAACATGTATGACCTCTCTTGAGATTCACTAAGGAATAGACTCCAGGTATGTTAAGTTTTAAAAGCCATATCTTACATTCTAACAAGAAAACCAAAAGACTGGTTTGCTGAATCCAAGTAATGGTTAATATGAATTTCCTTCTATTTTCCTATACTCGGGATTCATGTGAGCGTTGAAGTCTACCAAAGCCTACGTTGTTTTCATTTTCTCTGAAAAGTAGTGAAGATTCCTTTCCAGAGGAAGGAATCTTTGTCTTAGTTCCTGCTAAATTCCATTCAGCTACCTTCATGGCAAGGGTCTACAGGTGCACGTATCCATCACTTCCCACTTTTTCCGCTGCACTGCCAGGCCTTGACCAAATGCTGTCATTCCTGTGTATGCATCAGTCCTTTCTTCCTCATGCTTCTCCTTCTAAAATCCTTGCTAATAGCTTGATCTTCTCATGCTAAATCTTGTGGTCCTTTATTGTCATTCCTATTTTCATCTTCCTTTTGAAAAAAGTTTTTATTCTCCTGATTAGTCTCCTGAAAGTCTTGTCATTTTTTTTTGAATTTCATTCTTTAACCCTCAATCATCTTACATGTCACATTTGTGTTTCTTTCCATGATTTTCAAGCTTCTCCACAAACCTGCCTCACAAGACTTCTCCTGCTTAGTTCCTCTAGCAGTGCTTACAAAAATGACAATAAAAGTCATTCTATTGCCCAATAGAAGAGCAGCTAAAAGTTTCACAGAGAGCTGGATGGAAGAGAATATATCCAGACAATAGCATTTCTTTGCAAGAGAGAGGATATCTGCATTTCTTCAGAAGCACTGCTTATTACCACAGAGGCCAGTTAAGATTTGACAAATATTTTAATAATTTAAGAATTTTACAGTGAAAAAAGCTATTTGCTCTTAACACTCAACTGTTGTTCATATATGTCTACATATTTTATTTTTGTTCAATTTTCTCCATTTTTTTCCTACTTTTTTTTCTGCTGTTTTATTTTATCTTATTTTGCTCCTGGGTGAATGAATGAATGACTTGGGTCTAGAATGTTTTCATTTTCCTTCTAACACTTTGTGACTTTTCAGAATTTCCTCAACTTTGAAAAAAAATAAAAGAGAAAGAAAAAAATAAGATGAAATTCGGTAACCTTATCACTATACAGCTTTTTAAAAAGATTTAAAAAATAAATTTTAAATGTAACAGAGGGGCAGTTACAGAAATTCATTTTTCTGCTGCTTTATATATTTCCAGAACTAGAAAAATTTTAAATATAGAGTTGCAAAGGCAAAATGAAGAACGAAGAAAGACAAAGAATATTTAGTCCATGTCTTTTTTGAAGGTAAAGATGAGAGATGAAAAGGAAGGGCAAAGAAAAAATGGAGAGAAAAAAAGAATCTTAAGCTATATAAAAGCTTTATGCACTATAAAGTAGTGTAGTAGTGTAAAGTAGTGTAAAGTAGTGTTTATGTACCACTTTATGCACTATAAGGTAAAAATAAAAGAAAAATAAAAATCAGAATTTCTGTTTATTTCATTGAATTATTTGCCTTCTTTCTCACGAGATTTAGTTTCCGCTAAGATAATGATCTGCAGACCTACTAGGAGGCAGTCCAACTGAGCAAAGTGCACATCCAGATTTATTCTTACCTTCCCTGATTCTCAGACCCTGGCACTTAGTCGAACGCTTTAAATAGCTGTACAGCTCATTTGCGCAGGAGACAGAAGATCCTTAGAGGCGTTGACTGCAAATGCACTTCCACAGGCACTATATTTAAACAGGGATCTCCCCAACCTCTACCCCAAGAGGAAGAGGCAGTTCTTTGATGCCACTGTAATTCATGCAAATAGCCATAAGATGGTGAATATTGATGTGTGTATTTTGGTATCAGTGACCCCGTGGCTCTGAGGTCCTCCTCTTCGCAGGGGGGATGTGTGAAGCTCTGCAGCATAGACCTTTCCTGAAATGATGTTCACAGTTCAAGGCCCAGAAAGAGGGCTGGACATGGGGCTTCCACCTCTTCGAGCAAGGAGCCAGCAAGGATCTGCACTAGTGATGCAACCATGTGCTAAATGTTGTCACTTATAGCGACTGGGTCCCTCTGTAACTATAGCAGTTCTGAAGTACCAGGAAATGCAGGGGGCTCTTTCCATGCAAATTCTTCAACCAAGGCTCTCCAGGGCACCTGCATAGGCATTTGGGGGATGGTGCCCCAGCACGAACCTGGTGAGTGTTTTAACTGCTTGCTATGGTCCCCAAGGGTTGCACTGTTGGAGAGAGAAGCGCTGTGGGGACCTGGGCAGAAATGGGAGTCCAGAAACACCAGAGACAGAACAATGTGGGAGTCCAAACCCCAAAATCTAGAAACTCAGAGACATCTAGATCCAACACTGGGTTTTGAGACTGGCCTTGGGCAAACATTGAGGGCAGATGACTTCATCAGGGAACACTGGCCTCCAGGATTTACTCTGTGGTCAAGGAGGGCTGGTACATCTTGCCTCTGCCACCAGCAAGCACCCAGGCCTTCTCTGCCATGGGGCATCCCATTCTCAGCAACCCCATATCCCTCAGAAACAGGTGGAAGATCTGCATTTTGATTTTGGGAAGGCTGAGGGGAAGGTTGGAGCGGGAGCATGTTCATCCATTGCCCTTTAAAACAGTATATGAAAATGCCCATGTATGGGGTTATCAGTGGGGTTTATTTAATTTTATTCTCTACAAAGTTAACCATAATTCTAAAAAAAATATAAACAAATGGCTTTTTATATTTAGATAGCTATACTTATTACATTTACCTGAGAAACTGGAAAGGCTGAATGAAATGTTCCAAATTATTGGATAAATAATGCATGTTTAAGAATATGACTCCAGCTGTCCCTTTTGCTGGTCCTTCATTTTTTGAATGATTTATTTATAGTATGTCTGTGAATCTGGTCCCTCCTGTGAATGATGTCATCTTTCTCATGTATTTCACATGCTGCACTCTAGGGAAAAAGGCAGCAATGTGTCTCACCTTCTACTGTTTCTCATTCCTCCCAAGCAGTCTGTATAGTTTGTGTATATATTTATTTCAGCTGTCACAGAGGCATCTTCTCTAAATAGGTATTTATAGAAAAAGGAAGACAAATTACAAAATTATTTGAAGCTTTTTTTCTCTATTACTGGTATTTCAGATAACAGTCAAACTGTTCTGCTTGTGTCAATCACAGATTTGTATGCAACATATGCCCATAATACATTTTAGCTCTGATTGATACCACTTGTATCTGGAGAGGTAAATCTATAATAAAGCTAGTAGTCCACAAACTGAAGAAGACAAACATGGGAAAAAAAATATAACAAAAATAGACCTTCCCCCACTCTTTTGTTCCCAAAGGAAAAGAAAGGGGAGGGAGGGTTGTTAAACATCTGTCTGCTTTTCTCATTAAGAAATCAATAGTTATATTTTTCTCGTTATTTTAATTATTATTTATTTTCTTTATGATATAGATAAAATATGCAAATATTTGAACGCTACTACAAGGCTGCCAGGAAGGAGAAAAACAAAAAAGCAATTAGAGCATCTTCCTATATACTGGAGACAGTCTACTTCCCTGTGTTGAGCTGGGAAATCTATCCCATGCATTACCCTCCCAGTTGTATCTATTGCAAGCATCTCCCATGAGGCAAGGAGGACTTCTAACCCTTGCGAGCTTTGACAAGCTGGGAATTGGTGTCTAGTCCTTAACGTAAAAGTCTTTAATGTAAAATATGATTCCTCCTTGGAGGAAACATTTCTTATTTCATTGGTACCCTGCCTGTGGTGCAAGAGCAAGAAATTCACTCTTTTTCAGGTCTCAGCAAAACTTACGTCAGATTCAAACTTTTTAAAATGCCTTTTCTGTAAGTATAGAGTGTAGAGAAATCAGTGTAGCTGGAACTGTCTACTTTAAATAGCAGTCAATACACTGAAAACATCTTTATAGTAGTAACATCTTTATATTTGGCTCATTTATATTTTCCATAAAGTATTTCTGAATTTTAGCTCCAAGGGAATCATTTTCAAAAATCCTTCTTCAAATGTGTCAACTCAAACACTCTGCTTTGCTTACATCCCAAAATGGCATTAATATGAATGGGAGTGGTATGCATAGAGAGAATCTCAGAATCGAGATCCATTAAAAGGTTCTAAAAGGAAAATTTAAGGCAGAAAAAAATTAATTATTTAAGGAACATGAATTTGATTAGATAGTATGAGTTATATGGTAAGTAGCTGCAGATTTTTATATAATATCCTGAACAAGTGTTCCTCAGTCTAAACAGAATCTATTTTAGATACACCTGCTGATGTTTGAGTTCAAATTGGTATGTGTTTTTCTCATTAAATATTCATAATGTTATATATTTATCCTTGAATTTTTGAAGTAAAATGTACATAACATAAAATTGTATGTATCATCACTGAGGAAAATAGCTAGCTAAGCTTCAAATAAATGTATATTTCTGTCTGGGAAGCCCAAATCCATTAGTGAACTCAACTAATAGGTCAAGAAAAGTAATAGCCAAATAAATATTTTATTAGCATTTTGTGAAACTTGCTAATGGTTAAGCCTACTAATCCTACAATAGAAGGAATTCTCTTTCAATAGTGGATCATTATTCAATAGATATTGTCTCCAATTTCATACAAAGTGACTTTCTCGGCATAGCTGGAGAGAGCTGTTTTCATGTTAATCGAATCCTTTAGGATACCATGGAATAAATCTGCTGCTGCTCTAACTTTATTTTTGGTTAACTGATCCCAGAAATCTGCTGCACCAAGATGCATCCAAGGCATCCTCATTTTTCATCAATTTTCATATCTATGTTTGTCTTCAAACGGCAAATAAGGTAAATGGTGTCAGGCAGGAGGAACAGCGGAAGAGCACAATGATGTGGAGGGACACAGACCTACACACGCTTCCAGTGGGCTAGAAGATCTGAATGGGAATAACCACATGGCTACTGGTTTGCATATTCCCTTCATTGGCCTCACAGATACAAGTTATAATCTCCAGGGACATTATGTTTGCCCTCTGGGGTCTACTGTCTAACCACAAGCTGCCCAGTTGTGGAGATAGGGGTTGGCATGCATCCCATCACTGCTGAAAAATCCACTGCCACAAAGCCTGGGGTGACACCACACCATCACAACACATCTTTCTGGCCGGTGTCCAGGACATGTTCATTTCTCAAAAATGCAGTTTTACTATAGCTGATGATGAGCAACCTGGCGGCAAATTCCAGGATATTCTGACAATTACCTGGTTGATGTAGCCATCTTGTAGTTTTAGCTTTTGGAAAAAAAATAAAATAAAGGTTATAGAGCTCCCTGAGTCTATTTGTTGGCATCGCCTCTTTTATCTTTCTGCACATCTATAACTGTCCTTTTCCTCCTGCTTCCTTTCTCCTGAGTCAACCCTGCCATGCTGTTTTTCCTGCTACCTACACTAGAACCTCTCATTCAGATTTTCATACGTTTCCTCCAAATTAGATTATTTTTATTCTGTGATAATTTATTCTGTGATTAATATCAGTGAAACCTTCATAGAGGAAGAACGTGTTCAACATCAGAAAAGCTATCAGATCATAGCAGATCACAGCAGATGTATCATTTTGTTTCACAACTGCAGTCATTCAAGAGTTTGAATCCTACATCCTCCTATATGCTTTTGTAACTTCAGCGTTATCTCATATTCAGCATTTAAGTAAACAAATAAATAAATCCATGTTTGAAGCAGGGGCTTTTTGTGATTCACTAATCACTGAGGTTAGACTATATCACTGATGTGCTGATCAAGGGAGCATTCCATTTTCAGGACAGTAAATGAATTTTAATAAATTATTATTTAAGAAGAAATAATACTGAACAATTCCCTCTTATCTAGTACAGATGATAGGCTGATTTATTTTCTTAAGAGTGCTGTTTATGAAATTATTGTCTAAGCTGAGAAAGTGCTGGAAGAACATACTGTATGATTCTTATATATAATTTAAATAGTAATTTCAAGGCTTCAATTCTACAACTACTCAACATATAAAATGTTGATCTCATTCAGATCTATAGTTGGAGGAGATTCAGTAGAATTGATTCTAGGATTGATTCTTGATTTCAGTAGGTGATTTTGCTACATGAGGAGCACAAAATTGACCAATAGTATTTAGAAAGAATCTTTGGATTCTCGGAAATTAAGGTACTGCAGTGAAAATTGTTGTTATTTTTTATGAGTATTGTCCTCATTCTAAATTCTGACACAAAATTTTCAGTTTTTTTTTTTAAAAAGTTTCATTTATCCTTTTCCAGTCAAAGAAGGGTCCCCAGGTAAGTGGGAAGGCAACAACACTGCATTATTTTTACTCAGGCTCAGTAATATAGTGAAAAGCGTCTTAGGGCAAATTCCTTTTTCCTTTGCCTTTGGCTTCATAACTTCTACATTCCAGTCTTAGCCAGGTGGTGACAGCTTCCCTCCTAGGCAACTGCACACACAGAGGCTAAGGCATTCTTCAAAATTATAGAGGCCTCATGGTCAAAGCCCTGTAGAAGGAGAGTTTGCTACCTAAAGCTGTATCTATACTAGTAGATTACACTAGGGTCTGTTCACTGATTTGGAGGCCAGCAGCCACGCGCTGGCCGTATCCGTGTCATTAAACTCTCTTACTTTCCAGAGCAGAGTGGCTGAATCCAAAATGCCTATTGGGAATGATCTTTGGCCTGTGCTAATTTCCAAATTGTTCCAGTGATTTTTTGGAAGAGCACTAACTTTCTCCAGCCAAAAGCATGTCAGAGATTTTTCTAACAATTTAACAATGTAGACAACTGAGTCCCAGTGCCTGCACTGTGTATTGGCTCTGTTTTAATTTACTAGTATAAATGTGCTTTCCATTTATTCACCGTGCATTCGATTTCCTGAGCTCTAGCCTGCAGAATACCGTAAAAGCAGGAAGAGTTGTCCTCTGTCATCAGAATAAAATTACAAAATTTCTTGACCTTGAGTGGACAGGGTTGTCTAATGTGACATCCAGAGTCTGGCGTCCACATCTGAGATATCAAATGCACGCAGCTTGTACAGTCTTAGCTGTAGACAGTTCCTCACACAGCGTGAAGGCTGAGTTCAAGAAGGTGCTATGGATGTTCAGCTGTAGCCAGGAGCCTAATTTCTCGGCACTGCATCACTTGTCACATGTGCCTCAGATTAATATATTTATTGAAAAGTATATGGATCAAGTTGCAATAGCAGTTTTTTCCCGTATTGTTATTGTTATTTCTTTACTTTGCCTGCTTCATTTTGCATCTTAGTAATGTTTTTTTTTAATTGTATTTGTGCATGAAAAACTGATATAGATGAGTATCTTTATCCATTCAGACATAAAATGTGCAGGAAAAGGCTGGAGAGAGATTACAGTAGGAAAAGTAGAGAAAAATATTTTTGCAAAATCTATTGCCATACTCTTCTCAGATATCTTTAGTATTACTGTAAATAATTTCTACATAACTTTTGTTACAAAAGCTCTTTGGCATTGCACTATAAGTCTCAGATCATCATGACTACATCAAGTTTAAATTTCAAATGAAGGGCATGAGGTATTGCTGTTACTGCTATTAGCCCTTTTAAAGACGCTTCCACTCCATTATTCTCATTGTAGGAGCAATACATATCCACTGCAGGCAAAATCAAGACGGTTAGTTTTAACAGTTTAAGTAGGTGGTTTTCATAAGTGTAGTTGACTTTACATGTATCTCTCTTCCAGTAGAGCTGTGGGTTTGATAACCCACAGCTGATGAATGACAACATGTAGCTGAGGACTGCACAGTGGGTTTTAGCCTGTGGTTGCCCATAGACTGATAAAGAGAAAACAGTGCAAGTTTCCAAGGACATAATGGGTGTAAAGTGAACGATTACTACTGATTTACAGAGGAATTAGGGATGATATTTTTTCTACCCAGCAAAAGAGAATGTAAAGCTGTGCACAGTTATGATACTGTCAGGGGAGTGGTTTGATTCTGTTCTTTAAAATGCAGGAGAGATAAAGCTCAATGAACAAGGTGAATGAGATGAAATTAGTTGAATGAAAGGCAGACTTTAAAGATTATTAGGGAATATTATTGCACTGAGGACAGACACACAAACTATGTCTCAGTGTGTATGGCTGGCTGCAGGTATAGAACTATTTTACAAACAATTAGGTCCAAAACAGCAGACTTAATTTATAGCACTGATTTGAAAATGCAATTTAAATGTACATAAATATATTAGGGTTGAAACTGATGCACACTTGGTGTCACAAGGAAGCAAATTACTTACGCATATGAAAAGCCAAGATGCTACATTAATGTGAAGCTTAATGTAACTTTCATGAGGGAGATTTAGATTTTTTGCTGCATATTTCCAAACTGCATATTGTGTTTGCATGCATGAGTGCTGATTCACTTCTTATGAGCCTTACCGTATTTTTTAACATTATAATGTGAGAAAGTAAAACTTTAAAGTAATATATAAATTTGGCTGAAGACTACCGTAATTCTCAACTTTTAATTGAATTTTCAGAGTTGCAGAAAAGGTGATCTATCATAGACACATGTAAATGCTTAAGTAATGACAATAAATGTAAATGTCACATTTCAAGGGAAATGACTGACTATAGTTGATCCTGGAGATACTTGAGAATTTTTTATTCTACCATCATTTTAATAGGCTATTAAAAATATATTTTAAAGTTTATGGAATACCAGTAATAACACTAGAAGTCCAATAGATGAAAGTTTTATGAAATTCTTAAGACTCTAAAGTAGAGATTTTAATAGAGTAATGTTTCAGACATTAGTGTAGCCACAGCCAGCAGGAATTTTAATGAAAACACACACAGGTGTGTGCACATACATATGTGCTTGTGTTATCTCCATAATCAGCAAGCTTAGGGTACTTGGAGAGGTGTAAGTCTGTGCTACCTATACTCCATGTTTCCATGCATTTCTCCTAGGGTTAGACTTAACATTCACACTTGAGAATATACTCATCAAAACCAAAATGTCAAGTGACTGTTTTTCTTCTTTCCCCCAAACATGTGCTTCTATCCCCTCCTTCATATAAAACTGAGCCAACACTCAAGCCACACAATACCTCCAAAATGATGGTTTTAAGATGTGATAACTTGTGGCTTACCAAAAACACTTTCAAGAACCGGGTAGGAAAGATTCCCAACGTGAAATGCCTCTGGCTGTAATGGAACCTGATATATCATAACAGAAACTCAACTTTCCAATGTGGTGGATGATACTTCTCATTTTGGAAGAATCAAACATAAGACTTCAGCTTAGTGACGTTTCAGATTTTAGTCTGTTCTGAGAGATTTTTATAATTTGTCTTTGGGGCATGTACAATGTAGCTTGAGTAAATAAACATTACAGGAATAAAAAACACAATGTGGGTACTCTCAATACATTGTTCAAAATGTTGTAAAATAACTTCAAAAAGATTTTTTGAAAACTTTTTGGCTGTGTATGTAAAGAGTAGTGGTGCAATGGATTTATCAAAAGATTTCAGAGTCACTTGCTTAAACTACTTTTCTGTGGTGTGCTAAAGTCAAACCCTTATGTCACATCACAGTGTTACACATCTCCATACATAAATGGTAACTTATTACTGGGAGAACAGACTTGAAATTATATGTACTGTGTTCTCAGTAAGTTTGATAAGTTAAATAGAAATAATTGCTTGTCATCCAATAAGTGCTTTTTGTCGAGAGAAGTTACTCTGCTAACTGTGCTGGAACAATGGGAAGAGCTGTGTATCTAGGAATGATTTGGTGAATTGCTTGTTCCCAATTTTAAAGACTTAGATGAGCTGAAGTTGAAGCTAATTAGAATTTTTTTCTATTACTTTCTGGATACTAAGAGTAACCCACCACCTCCCAATGGAGAAGTTGTTATTAGTGGAAATTTTCATTCCCATATTAACTTGCAAAAGTACAGACATTAAATACAAGCAAAGATGCATGTCTTCTCTTTTGATTTTGGTGATATGTGTACAAGAGAGAGGGCTCTGGAAGGCTAATTTCAGCAACAGAAGTCTTGTTGTTGCAGCACAAATTTGAATTTTTAACAATATAACTCCATCATTTATATAAAACCATATTTAATATACAACAAACTTTCACCACATAAACACATTAAAAACACCTTTTTATAGTTCTAAGAAATGAATACAAGGTTCTCATAAAAACATTTTCATATCTAGAATCTCAATACAGAACATTTTTTCTATGCCAAAATACATTTAAATGGTAAATTGTTTGTAGAAAAAAAGACACAGAAAGAAATGGTGTTTGCTGGCATGTTATCCATCTCATTTCATTCTTTTATGGTCAGCTTTAAAGCAACTTCTAAAATGTTTATCATAAAACACTTGATTGTTTTATCTGAAGTATTAATCAAAAGAAAATGAAGTTAATTGGCTCATTCTCTGTTTCAGTGTCTCTCAAATGTGCCTAGAACACCAGTTACCCTCTCTACATGCTACCTTGACCATTACCATTTGCTGAGTTTTTTCCAAAGACATAACATTCCTATTGACTAGAAGTCTTGGGTGCCCACAGAATGAAGAATGGATTCACTATAATAGCTGAGCTGCATTTAGCAAATGCAACATTGGAAAAAAAAATCCACATAAAAACACATTGGAAGATTGATCACACAATTTTATTAGAGTCTTTTGAACAATTGCATTATGTTGTTCCTTTATTTAAAAACTCTTGCAAAAAAAGACATTGGAGTGGACTGGTTTCAACCCTGAGCATTAACACTGCATATCAAGTACTGTAGTAAAGAAGCTGGTTAAGTTTGTAGCACTAGCACAAGTCACTGATATTAATCCTCTAGGTGATCAGGTTTTTACAAAAAAAATACATAGTTTTCAATAAATAATGCTTAATTTTACAACTTTGATACAGCAATGTCATACACTGTTTTGACACATACTAAACTCTGCATGCTATATAGTCTACTAGAAGACAAAACTTTGCCATGCATTTTCTTTTCTAGTGCTAGAAAACACTTTGTCCTCCAGTGCATTGCCTCAAGCAGCCTCATCATCTTCCTTCTCTCACAGCAATAGGCCGTACACTGGCATGCAAAAACCTCAAGAAAAGGTTTCCCCCCCACCATCACTCAGACTTCTAAACAAAAGTACTTTTCAGCTTTTCCCCCCAAGACCTGGAGTGGCTATGAAAACTAATTTCATGTGGCCTTCAAAATTCTTTGAAATTACATATTTTAAAAGTGTCATGCTTGAAAAACTGCTCTAAAACATTCAATTTCCCCCACCTGTGGCCATCATGCAACATCATTGAAATGTTGTAACCATCTAAAGTCCCACACTGGAAAATAGGCCTCCATTTTAAAACAGCCCACCAAAAAAGAAAAAGAAAAGAAAAAAAAAGTATCACAGCATTTATGTAAAGACTCCAAAATGCCAACATATATACAAGAGCAAAGAACAGATACAAGTGGTAAATGAACTAACAATGGCATATAACTCTTCTCCCTGGTTTAGCCAGGAGTTGAGGCAAGTTGGTTTTGGAGATAAGCAGGACGATGGAAACAAAAACAAATTGTGACAATGGGAGTTCCTGGATTCATCATTATTATTTGATCAAATTTCTTCAAGCAGTAAATCACTATCTGGATTTTCTTGGAAGTGGGAGCTAAAAAAATTTAACATCACAATTAATAAATTACAATTCTGAGCTGAAAGAGTTGTATCTTTTTTAAATAGAATCAGCTGGTCTCCCTTATGGTTTTTCATCCTTCAAGATTTCACTTCACAGAAAATCTAGATGTAACTAACCACAGAAGAAGCTTGATTAATTAATAAGAATTGAAACCTCCATTCTCACACTTCCAGGTTGTCCATCATTGAAAACCATTCACCCCTTCTTATCCATATTGCTTTAGGGGTTTCCTTGAATCTACAGAAGTCATTCCTTTGAAATTGCTGTCAATCACAATTTTCTAAGAGTTTTTAAAATATTCCTATCTTTGCACTGGCATAAGTACTGGGTTTTCTAAGAGAATCTCAACCCAAAGAAGGTATTACTTTTATACATGAAATATTATGAACTTTTGTTTCCCTTTTTGTAAGTCTTTCTACACTTTCTGCACATTTGTGCTTTATATTGAATATAAAAATAGGTCTTTAAAACTCTTTAAACTTTAAACTCACTAAAAAACTACTTGCTTGTGAAATTCTCTTACAAATTCACTGCATCCATGTAGCGCAGATAAAACTAATTAGGCAGTTAATTGGTATAGGTAGTGTGCAAAAAATTAAGAAAAACAAAAACAATCACAGCCTTCAATATGGGTAAGGGAAGAGGAAACAAATGAAAGAAATATAATTGTAAAGTAGCATGAATGTAAGGCAACTCATTGAATTAAGTTTTTGCTGTTTTTTTGTTTCTTCCTGGCCATGGTTACAAATGACAGTTATGAGGAACTAAGACACCTATCCTGCCAGCAGCCCTTGAGACAAAAGCACCCATTAAACTCAATGAGATTCCTTTTCTTTTTTTTCCACCAGTGCAGGTTTAAGGCCTTACCAGGCAGAACTATGAAGATATACAAAGAGAGAGAATTAAGGAACTTAATGACTGTGGTGAATATTAAACACTAAAAAATTATATGGCCCTGATTTGAGCCCACACCAGTTTTACCTGGTTGCCCTTTCCTCAAACAGGCACAAGTGAAGAATCAGACTGCACACATGCAAATCACATTCAATAGACCTGGAGAAATTGAAGCAGGATGACAGTGAAAGCACTTATGAGTATGAAGCACTTAAAGGATGTTCAGAAATAATTTTTTTCACACATTGGTAAAAAGATCACCATAAAAAGAATAAAATATTTCTTAACTATAGCTCTGTTAAAGGATAGATAAAAAACACTAAGAATAAAATAAAAAAATGATAATTTTAGAAATGTTCATTTTAAAATTATAAAATAATCACCATGTTTGATTAGGTTTTGCATCGAGCTGACATTTCCAGATTTAAAAAAAAAGCTCACATTTTTTCTATCAATCACAAAATCTGATTACACTTAGAATAGTATTGTACAGAGACAAACTCAAAGATTGTAAAAGAAAGCAACAAGAAACACTAAGTAAGCCTGGAACAAGACTGCTCTAGCAGGCAAACAAGAATTTTTACCCTACTTAAAAAAAAAAAAAAAAAAAAGAAAAAAATTAAAAGCAAAAAAAGGGATAAAGAATAATAATATTAGAAATGATAAAAGCAAGAAGAATTGAGAATAACATAACAGATGCTATATGAATGATGAGAAAATTGTTTTTACTCTCACTGAGATCAGTAGGAGCTTAGGCATTCAACAGGAACAAATTTCAGCCCTAACAATGTAGTAGCTTAACCAGAACACTACCTAATTTGCCATGAGCAACATACAACTTCAATCTCTGAAATAAACGAAAAATCAAACTGTCTGGAAAAAAAAAAAAAATCATCTCCCTGCACCATATACCTCCACTGAAAATTTTCACCTGATTTAGTATTGTATAATTCCCATCTAGAAGAAAGAAAAGATATACTTCTGAGTGGATATTCTTTGACTGAAGTAGACCTGTTGCTCTTTTAAAATATGCTCAACTGCTCTACATTTGGATCTTATAATTATCCTTGACTAATATTTTAAACAGTAATTTTAAAAAACATCTTCCAAAAATATACATAAATTGAAACTTCCATAGGCTGAAACACAGACTTTATTCCAAAGCAAACTAAATCCAGCCTACGTTTGACCATAATCGTTCATAACCCATTGAACATCTGTAAAGCACAAATGTTTAATGACACTGCCTATTGCCACGTTAATAAACAAGGATGCATATCAGAAGAAAGGGACTGGAAGAAAACGTCCCCATGCTCTCATGATAGCTTCAAGAATTACTAAGAGAATTTTGGCTCAGTTTTAAGACTAGAACCTGATCAAATTATTCCATCACCCTAACCCATGAGCTGATTTTCAATAGCAGGATAGTGAATGGCTAGGCTAGAGCACTTCAGTGTATCTATTTTCTTTCACTTTTTTTTTTTCCTTTTTGCCTAAGAAGAGATAAATGTCATTTGTTTTCAATTTGATTTCTAAGTTTACCATATGGAGAACACACTAATCATTTGAGACCAAAAACTGAAAATTCAAGAAACTCTGTTTTATTGAGGACTATCCATTGCCAAGGATATCTTGTATTTGTTTTAAAACACAGTTTCTCATAAAGAATTATCACAATGCAAGACATAAATTTAAGTTCCCAGATATGCTATATCTCTTTTCTGATAGCAAAGATTTAGGCCAAACAACTTTTATTTAGAATCATGAGTGTTTTATTATTATTATTATTAGAAAGAGATCAGATTATATTAATCATTTTACTACCAGTTTATTTAACTAACCTAAAGTAAGATATCTCACCACTTAAATGCCTAAGAGTTGTTTTTGATTAAACATAACATGCATGCAGGTTTTAATGTTATGTTTTATTATGCCTTACAAATGTGTATGCAGGATTTTCATTTCAGCAAGTCTGAAAGCCTGTAGCAGTGGTCACCACCAACACACCAGCACAGTGAATCGTCCCTGTAAACAGCTGGATCCTTAACTAGTGGATACAAAATAAAGAATTTCCCAATGTCTATCTTAAGTGTATCAGGTCAAAAGTAAACTCCTTGAGAAACAAAACTTGCACCTTGCGGCTCCGCTCATTGCCATCAGCAGTTATTTCAGAGCGTGAAACTGAAATCTGATGGCTCCTAAGGAAAAAAATGAAAAAAAAAAATAAAAAATAAAAACGCACGCGCACGAAGCCTGTTCAGCCACCGCAGAGGCGCCCACGCCCCCTTCACCCGTGGGCAGCGGCCGAGCCGCGCGCGGAGTCCCGCGGCCGCGCAGCGAAAAGCGCGCAGGAGGGAAGCGCGGGGGAAGGAGCCGCGGGGACGCGGAGCGGCCGCTCCACGCCCCGCGCAAGTGGGCCCCGCGGTCGCTCCCCGCCGCGTCGTCCCCGCCCCGCCGCCCTGGAAAGCGGCCCCGGCGGGCGGGGACGGCCGCGGAGCCGCCCGCGGAGCCGGGGCGGCCGCTCCGCGCTCCCTCCTCGCAGGGGGCGGCGGCGGCGCCCGGCGAAGCAACCGCGCAGCGACCGCGCTCGAGGGGGCGGCGGCGGCGAAAGCGCACTGGGGAAGGAAAAAATAAAAATAGCAATAATAATAATAAAAAAAAAACATGAAAAGGGAGGGGAAAAAAAAAAAGAAATGGAAAGAGACAGTGAGAAAAAAAAAATCGCTCCTCAGCTTCGCTTCCCCCTAGCTCTGTCTATGCACAACAGCCTACAGCTAGCTCTCCTCCGCAGGCAAGGGGTGACAACACGGCATCTCCAGCGGTACTTCTACAGACACTAATAGCGATACGAGTTTCTATCAGTTCCAGCTGATTTATTAAAATTGTCAAGATACAGACTTTCAGCATTTAAAAAAAAAAACAGGCTATGATGTTGACAGTGCACAAGTCTGCTTTTGCCATCATTTGCTACAAAATATGCAGATGGTCTGTACTTTAGATTATATTGCACAATATGAGAAAACTTTAACTATGTGCCTTTTTTTCTTTTTTGCTAAAATCGAGAATCCAGTTTCATACCTTCCATCTGGGGCCCCATCCACATATCACAGCGTATGAGATACATAAAGTCCTACTATAGTACAGTACATATACAATCTTTTAAACTAAGATAACAGCTCTGAGGTCTATATCACCATTTTCAATAAATCTTTACCTACAAATATTGAACAAATCTGAACTATAGCTGTACAAAAAAAGTGTTTGTTTCTTTTTTTCTTTTTTAAAACCACAAGGCCTTTAGATGCAAGGATTATTTTTTAAAATTTTAATCCTTTTAAAACCAGGACGTAACGTACCAACAAACTTGCATGCTAAAAACAGAGAAAATAAAAGAAAATAAAAGGGAAGAAGTGCCTGAAAAGTCTTACTGAAAAAACACAGCAAGAATGTTCCCTTTTCACTGTACAAAAATACGCCTGAAAATATATTAATTTTTAAAAAAGACTGAGGTCTGTTATGTATCAAAAATGTTTCAATACCTTTTTGTACTGAGGTCTAGGCTGTCTGGTATTCAATCAAGGAGGTATAAGGGAACGAGTTACAAAAAAAAAAAAAGTTGGCAAGTAGAAATCACATTTGTAAAACCATAAACAATTTGATCTGAAAAGTAAACTCTGATCTTAAGTCAGTTCAGTTATTTGTAAGCGTTTGTACAGTCTGCATTTTTTCAAGCTCCCTGCAGCTTTGTTAAGAATCAGATGCATAGAAGACATCAGTTTTCTCCCTCCAAAAAAAGTTGCAATGGTCCCTTTTGAAAAAAAGAAATAAAATAAAAAAAAAATCAGAACAGTTCTTTAAGATCTCTCACGGGAAAAAAAAAATCCACAAACCCCCTTGAGTAACAGTTGTGCTGCCAAAAGACTTCTTCTTTGCAGACCATCTTCCAGACTTCAATCAGAGATTGACAAGCTTCAAACAGCGCCTTCTGTATCATTTTTCCCCCAGTCCCATTTGCCTTTGTTGCTGTTGTTGTTGTTGTGATCACCAAATGCAATAAAAATAATAATAAAAAAATCAGAGGAAAAAAATTTTAAAAAAAAAATCACAACTCCCGGGCTCGGTTTGGAACTAACTTCGAGACTTTTTTTTTTTCCTAAGAAAACAAGATTTTTTTTTTTAAATCATCATCACCATCATCATCATCATCGTCGTCATGTGGCCGCTCCATCCAGCCGCGCCGCTCCCGGCCGCATCTCTCCGGCGGCCGCCGCGCCGCTCAGTACGTGAACACCAGGTCGGAAAAGTTCGCCTCCAGCCAGTCGCCCGCGATCATCTCGCTCAGCTCCGGGGTGCAGTAGTCGGGGAACTCGAAGTGGGAGCCGAGGCTGCCTTCGCTGAAGGAGTCCAGGTCCTTGTCCACGAGCGAGAGCGAGAGGTTGCCGGCGGCGGCGCCCGCGCCCAGCTCGGCGGCGGCGTGGCCGTGCTGCGAGAAGTTGAGGCTGAGGTCGAAGAGCAGGTCATCGGCCTCCTCGCTGCCCGCCGACGACGTGGAGATGGAGCGGGACGAGGCGGGCGAGAGGCCGGGCGGCGGCGGCGGCGCCGGGCCCTGCTTGGTGATGTTCTTGAAGCTGTAGTAGAGGCGGGCGCCGCCGGCGCCGTGCGCCGCCGCACCGCTCCGCACCTCCTCGTAGAGGCTCGCGCCCTCGGTGGACTCCGCCGAGGAGCTCAAGGTGGGGCTGGCCGGCACCTTGGCCACGTTGTAGCGCCGCAGCTGCTGCTGCGCCGGCTCCTCGTCCTCCTCCTCCTCGTCGGCCTCCTGCTTGATCCGCAGCTGCAGCTCGTCCTCGTCCTCCTCGTCCTCCTCGTCGTCGTCCATGAAGACGCACTTGACTGTCTTGCTGCTCACTTTGAGCGTGCCGAAGACGTACTCGTCGCCCGCGTAGTCCCCGTGCTGGGCGGCTTTGGCCCCCGGCTTGGGGGGCGAGGAGGCTGAGGAGGATTTCAGCTTGCTACATTTCTTGCTGGAGCTCTTGGCGCTTTTGCTGCTGCTGCTGGTGGGTGCGTTTTTCTCGGGGCTTTGGCTGGCGTTGGGCTTGGCCGACGGGTCCATTTTGGGCTTTTTCCTGGGCCGGTACTTGTAGTCGGGGTAATCGGCCATGTGCTTGAGGCGCAGCCTCTCCGCCTCGCGGATGAAGGGGATCTTCTCGCTGTCCTTCAGCATTTTCCACCGCTTGCCCAGGCGCTTGGAGATCTCCGCATTGTGCATGTCCGGCGACTGCTCCATGATTTTTCTCCTCTCGATTTTGGACCACACCATGAACGCGTTCATCGGTCTCTTAATGTGCCCCGACGCCGTTTTGCACCAGTCCGGGTCGCTCTCGTCCAGGGCGACGGGGCTGCACGCCATGAACTCGCCCTCCTCGGTGTCCATCGCCTCCCTGGGCAGGTTGCTCTCGCTCTCCGCGCTCTCCGCTTGCTGCACCATGGCGGGGCCCGAGCGCCTGGCGGCCGCGCCCCCTCGCACCGGCGGCGCGGAGC
>JAUBOD010000729.1:1451201-1484192 GCA_032353885.1 Nothura maculosa
GCTTCGCGGGGCGGCCCCGCAGCGGGCCCGGGGCGCGGAGCGTCGCGCACCCGCCGCGCGAGGTGTGAAAACTCGCGGGAGGCGGCGGGCTCCGCCGCGCCGTTTCCTTTTATTTGTGTGTTTTTCAGGATCCTTCTCTGACGCCGTCACCGCGAAAGGCGGTGGGACTCGCCCTTGCATCCACCACGCCGAGCACGTCCCCACTCTGCAGAACGCTTTGGGAAGGCGGGTTTCACCTTGCAGTGTGTGTTATCAGAACAAGTTCTCCTGCGGTTACCCCAGCGCCTTCATTTAGTTTGTTAATTTAATTATCCCCCCCAGCAGGAGCCTGGTGGGGGTTGTGAGCGGTGCCGGGGTGGCAGGGCAGGAGGAGCTGGCAGCCGGTCCCGCGTAAATCTGCACAGGGGCTGGATTCCTCGGAGCACCTCAGAACTGCTGCGTGTGGGTGACGTGAGCGCAATGCCGTGCGAGCGGCTGCAGAACGACCAGAGCGACCACCTCCTCGTGCAGCTCTGTGGATGCACTGGGGCTACCAGACTGGGCTGCGCTTGCCAGGATGCCGAGAGCGGCGAGGGGCTGACCCGGTCGAGGCCGAGGTTCGGTTGCCGTCAAGGCTGAGGTTTGGCCACCTCTTGGCTCTTGTTTCACCAGGCCTCTTCCCTCTGCCTCGCCTCGAGGGCCCCGAGATGGAGCCTTGCAACACGTCATGATTTAGGGAAGCTGTGGGAGGAGAGGGGGCCGTGGTGAGCACCTCTGCGGAGAGAGGGAGCCTCATTCATCTCCTTCTTACCCGCCAGCCTGGAAAAAGTGTCCATGGTCAGGACACCACAGACCCTGGTCTGCGTAGTGTGGATTGGGACGCGCTTCCATAGCCCCATCATGGATGGGAGTTCCCGGGGAGTCCCGGAGATGTAGAGCTGGCTGCCGGCCCTGGGGACGACAGCTTTACTGCTGACACGGCTCTGCTGGCTACTAAATGATACCAAGAGGGGCAACAAGAGGCTCAGATAATCATTTTACTAGTATTTATATATATATATTTTAGTCTGTAAATGGGAGAAACTCAGATTACAAAAAACATGCGCTCCTGTAGGAAGTCCTGGGATCTTTACATGTGTTTTAAATCCAGATAGAAATAAAAGCAGTCCTTGGAATAGTTCTGCAAAGTGAAGCACGCCAAAACAATGTGTTTAGGCTGTTTTGATGGTTTTAATATGTTTTAATTTGTTCTCGCTGTTTCAGCTTTTATGGGAGATTTCATTATGTCATATAATTGCATAAATTCAAGCTGATAAGATGAAATGTTTCTTCAGTTTTCTATGGAAAGAATCAAAACAATGCATTTTCATATACCTGTATTGTGTTGAATCAGCATTTTCTGAGAGCCATGAAGTATTTTGGAAATTTTTCATCTGTTTCCAAGCCATAGAAGCAATGAAGATAAGAATTTTTTAATGTCTGGGAATCACCTGCCAGGACAAATGAACCTGACATTAAACGCTGCAAGATTGACAAAGATCATTAAAAAAATATCAATAATAAAAAAAGCTTCACTGTATTTTGAGGCCAAGGAAGTCCCATACCTTTAACACTGTCATTACAACATAATTTAGCTGGGATTTTTTCTCCTTCACCTGTGTCCCTTGTGAAGAAAAATATTAATGCTGTGAGGATCTCATAACTTCAACAAATCCCATTCTCCCATTTTTGTAGCATATCTCATTTTCAGTTGTGTGTTGGCAACATTTCGAATTTTCTCAAAGTGATCTTTTAAATATGAACAGCATTACTGTTTGCTGCTGCTTGTTCAATTCTGTTTGTTTGTTTGTTTGTTGCTTTATTTTGAAGTGTGGTACTAGCAAAATAATGAAGCTGAAAACAAACTGATAAATAGTAGCCACGCTGAAGAAAAGAGTTATCTTGAGAATTTTAGAAATATGATTAAAACCTGTATATGAATAAGTAGATGTTACTGTTAAAATGAAGTAGTTTACTCATGTAAAAGCAGCTCGGTAATTGTATGCCTGTGTATTCCGATCAGAGAGGAGCAGTCGGAGCTAACAGCCCACTACTCTTTCTTTTGAAATTCAAATGAATAATCATCTTTCCATTATCTAGGTCAATAGCAGGCTGGGCTACCCCAGAAAGAGGGAGAAAACAGGTAAAACAGGATGCACTGGAGTGCTCATGCCTGCCTTGCTGGATGGAGGCGATTTCCGCACATCTGCATCCACGCCAAGCTCCCTAGAGCAGAGGTTTGGGGAGGATTTGTTGTCCCGAGCACAGTGCCCGACACAGCTGACATCTCACATCTCCTCACACTCAGCAAAGTGAGGCCCTCCTGTTCTTAATGTGCATGCGTCTGCCTTGGTGCTGCTCGTTCAAGACACTGACCACCAAAACAAGGGTTAGATGTGGCCCAAAATGGGTCTGCTGTTGAAGAAACTGTCCTAATGAAAGTAGAAGATGCTCCATCACCAAATGCTGTCTTCTCTCTATACAGCAATCTACCTCACATAGCCTCCGCTTCTCATGGCCCTGCTGCCAAATACATGCACCGACTGGAAAAATAAGTGTTTTTGAGGTTAGATGTGCTTTTGCACTTTTAAGTGTGAAGGCAAGCACTATTGGCTCCAGCAAACCCAGTGTTCCATTTTGTGTTGTGTTATGTTATATGTTTTGTGTGTTCTGAAGTTTGATTATATTACAGATTTATTTCTGGAGAACACGAAGTGGCTTTCCATGGAGAAACATGCAAAAAAATGGAATTACCTCTTCAAAGGTATAGGAAGTGGTTTCAGTCACAAACTGTAGGAACTGAATTACAAAATGAAGGAGAAAAGTTAGCATTACAGTATCTGGAGAGTTCTGTTTGAACAAGAAACATATGTGTTCTGAGTAGAGGGGGCTACATCCAAGGCTAAATCACAAACGCTTGTCTTGTGGATCTTTTCTGGAATAAACATAAGTGCCTTCAACTACTCAAGTCTTGTATTCATGAGGAAAAAATAATCTATGATCTTGCCTCATGTTAGCTATCAAAAGGTAAAGTAGTGAAAAAGATGTACCAGATATGCATTTTATGAGCTAGTGAATATTGCCTTCCATGTAGTTTTCTGTTTTCTTGAACTGCTAATTCACATGAAAAAAAAATGGCTTCCATGTCACTGCTGGGAAGGTGGTGTCCCTTGCCATCTTTCAGCTTGCTGCCACAAGCAGCATCAAGTTGAGCTTGGCTAAGAATGTGGTTTTCAAAAGGCTTTGTTTTGAAAATAAAAGCTTTTAGGCACCCAGAACTGGCAGCAAGTGAGTTTGATGGTGAGAAATGAAGAGCTCTGATTTTACTGAAACAGAATAATGGCTTGAGAAAACAAACCAATTCAAACAGAATGCAGCAAAACTACAATTACATCAACTTTTAAGCATCATATAGACAAAGTTTCTTACCTATACTTAATCTTGTGTGCTAAAATCTTTATTTTGCCAGCAGTACCTGTTTCTGTGAGTTATGGTGAGGGTTGTGCTGGGAGTGATTCTCTGGCTTCTGCAGCACTGCAACCCTCTGCTGTGAACTGGAGCTTTGGGAGAGGACAGCTCTGTTTCACTGGGACAGCAAGAATTTTTGTCCTTAGCCATAACTTGCTCACCTCAGGACACTGAGGATACTTCAAGGCACCAAGATGTATCAGTTACTGTGTTTCATAATATCACTCCCATTGCAAAGTGTTACCTAGTAAAAAAAAATCCAATCACTTTCCTTGGGGCTAAACACTGAAAAACCACTTGGTATCTAAACATGGAATAAAAACAGCTTGGGGTTTTTCCCCATTCACTGCAACCCTTTCAGAATGTTTGTTTGTAAGTAAAAATATATTCTTTTCTTCCCAGCTGTCTGACGGAGACCTATCTCAGGTGCTGCGAGTCGAACTGGGTCCCTTCCATCTCACACATCATTGCAGTGCTAGTAGTTCTGTTTGGCAGATGATCCCCAGCTACTTGTGTGTAACCCTATTGATTTGAACGTCTGCCCCCAGCAACACCTGTGCACATTTTTGGATGGCACTGGGACTGCACAGATGCCACGGAGGGTATATTCTGGCATACCGGATATTTATTACTGGTAGTAATGCATGACGTGGAAGGAATCCAGAACTCAGGCTGAGTTTATGCAGCTGGCAGTCAGAAATTTACTTGTAAACTGAGCTCATTGCCTAAGAAAATCAGTGTGATCATGAAGCCCCCAGTGCCATTTTTACCAAAATATTTTTTTAGGGCAGGAGAACAATTTAGAAGATATGTGTCTCTTATTAAAAATGTCTGAAAAAATACACTAAAAATGCACTTAAAAAAAAGAAGAATCATAAAAGATTAAATCATAGTTATCTGCTATCAGAAGTCACTGTTACTAAGCCTCTCTCAATAGCAATAACTACCTATTAGCTACAATTCTAGAAATACATAAATTCAGTAAATTACACTGGATATGATATTTCAATTTTTAATATATATGAAAATAGAAGGACAGGAAAATTATTCTTAGTAGCTTTTATTTTGTTTGCTATGAAATCTTTTACAAAACTCTTAACAATTCAAAGTGACAGTTTGTTCATAAAACTGTATGTGTGTGTTGTTTACCTGTAAGCATTGACATTACGAGGGTTTATCCTCTTAGTATAAAATTTTGTACCTTGAACCAATTATAGACCATCTCTGGTTAAATTACAAAGCCAGTTTGCTTAATATGGGTAATTTGATGTTGTAAAGTATTTGTTAGTACCCAAGGGTAGTCTGTTAGTGTACACAAGTTTCGCTGTATAATATTTCACACCCATACATGTGCTGGTTAACCCACTTAGGTGCAGATTATTTATAGGATTCGTTATAGTATGTACTTAGTTTATGCTATGTGCTTGAAGTTTCGCTTTATCAATTCTAGAATATTAGTCATCATGGTTGTACTTTTGCTTAATATATTTTTTGGGGAGGGGGAGGTCTATTCAGTCCAACAGACTTCTTAGAATATGAAAATGAAACAAGGACATTTTGGACTAGATGACCTCTAAGGTCCCTTCCAACCTTAAGCATTCTATGAGTCTATCACATAACAAAAATACATTAAAAAGTGTATAGTGCTATACACCATGTTTGCCTATTGGACATATAAAGCACATTTGGAATTGAAAACATGCACCCACACACAGATTTGCCATTTACCTTTTCCTGCCTTCTAAAGAGCAATGGAGGGCTGCAGATGTACTGGCCTCACTGTCAGCTGCCATCAAATAACATTCAAATCCATACAGTGGGAATGGAGTTTGTGCTTTGCTTCCTTTGCCTGGAAGGAGACAACAACTGCAGAGCAAGTCCTCCTAGAAAGTCTCTCGTCTCTTAGCAAATCTCTTGTCTCATGCTAGGCTGACTGTGATCTGCTGATCAGTTGCTCCTTTTCTGTGCCCTGCATCACATGCCCAAGATACTTTTCATTTACAGGACTTGCACAATGAGCAGGATCTGCAGAATCATATCGATCATATTGGATTTTGGACAAGAAGAGCCTTCTCCTAAACGTGATTCAGTCTCATGTCATTTGCAGATCACATTAGCAAAGACACTTGAGGACAGAGCCATAGTGTGACCTGCCCCATCAGACCTGCAGAAAACCTCACTCTTCAAGGTAATACCAGTCACCCAATGGTGACATCAGTTTGAGAAGATCATTGAGTAGGGGAGCATAGATAAGTTATGGGTGGTGTATGGGGCCCAA
Source organism: Nothura maculosa (assembly GCA_032353885.1). Taxonomy (NCBI): domain Eukaryota; kingdom Metazoa; phylum Chordata; class Aves; order Tinamiformes; family Tinamidae; genus Nothura; species Nothura maculosa. Next base: position 1,456,966 of record JAUBOD010000729.1, read on the forward strand.
GCCAGTGTGCTGCCTGGTTCAGTGCTCACTCTTTGCTAGTGTAGGAAAGCTTCAGAAGCTTTTCCCACAGCCAACTTTTGCAGAAAGACCTCTGGCAATCCCTGATAAAAGAAGTGGCAGCCTCGAGATGGGGCAAAGGGGGTCAGAAATTGCAAGAAACGGAAACTTCTCATGTGCATCACTTCTCCAGTGGAGGTGTTTCAGAAAGGTAATCTCCTTTCTCGACATCTGTGAGGCTTTGCATTGTAGGCAAGAGATATTTGGTCAATTGAGCCGACATGTCTGCCAGGTGTCATGGCTGTGTTCCCATATAAGCTGCTGCTTCTGCTTCTGGAGAGCTCTGCCTATAAGAGCAAGCGAGGAGAGCAGAGACATCCCTTTCTAGGCAAGCTTTTCCTGCTGGGAATGCTGATGCTGAGTGCACAGAGTTGAGAACCAAGGGAAAGTCAAGCAACAGCTCGAAAGGGAAATTAGAGCTTCATTACTCAACAATGCAGAAAACCACAGAATATTTGTATTATATTGTATATTGTATATATTTAGAGAAAAAGATTCATGCATAAATATCTTTTTACAGCTCCTTATGTTCATGTTTTTGTTATGTGCATGTAAGTCTTCGTATTGCTATTGTTTCACAATGAAATAAATTTAACAAATGTTTCATGACTTTTTTTTTCCAAATGCAAAGCAAACAAACAGACCTCCTTCTAATAAATAATATCAGCAGTTAGAAGAAATTCTACAGTAGCCAAACAATGAAGTTACACAGAAATTGTGCTTCTTTTATTCCTACACAAAGCCCTGATGAATTCACAGGAATGCATTGAATATATTGAGTGTCACTGGGATTCTGGGAAAGCAACTTCTGTTATTTATTTGTAAATTTGAATAATAACCTTAAGTAAAAGATAGTATACAATTGTAAATATATTTTTATATTGCAGACATTGCTAACTTTTACGAAGGCAAATTAAAAAGAAATTTCTAAAGGAACATCAAAATTACTAGATATTCACCAAAAACTGGTAACTGAAATAATCCATCCCTCTTCGTTTTGTAGTAAAAATGAGATACATTTCTTTATTTCACCTTTTATTTATTATTTATGAAATAATACCAGGAAATTCAGGGTGCATGCAAAACCTAATGGTACCAGTCATTTTATGATAATGAAGAACACATTCATTTGAAAAAAGATTCTTCACCTTAAACCAAGTCCAAACTGTCTTTCTTTCTCCCTCCTTTGCCTCCCCCTTCCTCTGGCTTTCCCGTATATCAAAAACTGTACACTCTTAGTGCTAATGCAAGCACAATATTGGAGGTTTCCTGAGGTTTTATCACACAATGATGAAAATATCATAACACCTCTAACTTTATCAAATCAGGCATTTCATTACAGCATCTGCACATATAGAAAACTGATTGTCTTGTGTCAGCATGGCCTCAATCCAGCTTCTGCCTACAAGATGTGCTTACTAATGATCTTTGTGAGTCAGCTGAGACTTGGTCTGATTTTCAGTTTTGCCGCACTAGGAATTGTCAGTCAGAGCAACAAATAGAAAGTGTTTATTACAGCTTATCACATAGTTTGCTTGACAAAATGTTTAATCAATAATAAAAAATTAATAATTAATTGTACTTGCAATTTACACAGCAATTTACATCTCACAACAAACCCATGTGTTGAGTAAGGAGTTATGATCATTTGACATAAGGCAGTTGCAGTTTGGGGGCTTCTCCCAGCAAAACTAGTGCTGAGAAATCCCAGAAAAGTCTGGGAAAAGTGCTAGGAGCTGGAAACACCTTCCCAAGTTTCTGTTCTCTCCTTTACCTGACAAAACGTACTGCTTCACCTGATGGGCTGTGCTGTTGCAATGTCTGCACTGAATATTAAGTGATGTATGGAGGACACTCATGGCCCCATATCCCTTGAGCCTGCAAGGGTGCACAGTTCTATGCCAGATTTCACACCTTGCTGGTGAACCAACAGTTGATGGAAGCTCCTTGGCCAGATCTCCGTTCCTCTCATCTGGATGGTTGATGATCTATAAAGCACAGCATACAACCCTCTCACATTATCATATGGCCAGATCTCAGCTTTTCATGAGCAACATTGTACCTGAAACATTTTGAATCTGAGCTGAAATTAATATTGAGGAGAATGTTCCCAGGTCACAGAACTAATGTGTCTGCCTGTCCCCTTGAAGGAGACATCGTCAGAAGTATCAGGTCTTGTCTGAAGGAGAGAAACAGGGGTCTTGCTCAATCCCCTGCACTTTCCTTTGCACATTCTTTTTAATTCAGGACATCCCGATTGCAAGAGAAGAAAAATAGTGGCTAATAAATTTAACATTCCCCTCCAAGCTTTTGTCAATTTAGGCAGAAATCAACCAGGAACAGAACATCTGACCCAGTGGTAAGATAGAATATCTAAGTATACACAATGAGCCTGACAAAACCAGAGCAGCCTTAAAACCCTCCTGATTACTGTCCTGTGAGCTGTTTACCACATAGTCCCGAGACCAAATGAATATGTACATTGAGAATTCCCATTTGAAAAGACAGCTTAATACAATGCAATTGCTTCCATTTTGGGCCAGGGTAAAGATTGCTATTGGAGCCAATCCAGGTAGCAAAATGTATGAAACAGAAAGATGGGTCTTTAGCATGTGAACTATTTTACTTTAAACTTTGTAATTATTTGGAAGGACCATCTACATTTATTCTAAAAGAAAAAAAAAAGAAAAAGATTGTTGTCATGTTGTTCCATTTCTGTATTACTCTCTCAGGGTATTTTAGAGACTATAAGCATTTCTGATTATTCAGAATCACTTCACAGAGAGATTGAATTTACATTTTATCTAGACACCAGGCTTATCCTGGTGAAAAAAAAGAACATTTTTTTTCATTTCCATGCTAGTTTGAAAATCCATTATTTGATGTTCATCATGTGCAGGTTTTCATTTACAGCAAGATTGCTGTGGCAGAAGAAATATAGACAAACTCAATGGCTTCACTAAGCAAGAGTTTTGTGATACAGGAAAAGCTCTTCAGGTTTCTTTGAACACTAACCTTGGAAAACTTGGGCCCAATTTTAGAAAATATGGTTTGCCTCCAGAGAGCAGTTTTATACCCTAACCTCCCTGTTGAGCTCTGCTTCTCTTCTACTTGTGCCCCTCATGTATGTCAGGATGGCTGATCCTGCTTCTCTTAAGGAAACACCTCTGCTATGAAAATAGTCCTACATTTAACCCTGGGATTCTGAATTGACAGGAAATACTGGCCCTGTAACCCTTATTCAAAATGATTTCAGCAATGAGACCTGCTTTGCCAGCACAGATCCTGACCAGGTACTTATCACTCAACAGGTAAAATTCTTTCAAATGTGGAATTTTCTTTCTATTAGAAAGCTTAGCATAAATCAGTTTCACTGGCCAAGAGACTCAACAGTTTTTCTGGTATTGCTAAACCCTCTAGTCTAGGTCAGCTGAAGTCTCTATTTCATTACTTCTCTCTACAGAGACCAAAATATGTATCTGGTGATGTGGAGCCTCCTCTGTCACAGAATCACAGGCTGGGCAATACATGGCACAGCAGTGCTGTCATTGCTACAAGGCACTATGAATTTAAAAAGAGTTACCAAAGCTGTAACTGAAGGTTGAAATGCTACTCAGGAAGAATGTTATGAAAAGCTCTGATTTAGGAATGTCAGGGTGAAAGCATAGGTATGAGAATTTGAAATGATTTAACATTCCACAAACTTTCCATTTGGAATAAGCCTTTAAATTAAATCATCAAGAAATGTGAATTTGAAGCTTATTCGGATTGTCTTTATGAGAATTTTCTTGTTCATAATGTCAATTTGTTATTGTTGCTGAAAATTATAATTTTCCAGGAACATTATGATTTGGACAAAAATGACTAGTTTCTGGAATTCGTTTTGAGTAGAAAATGTCAATCCTTTGTATTACACATCTATATTGATTGGTAACCTGCCATAGAACACTAGCTTATTTTGGAGAACACACTAGCATGGTTCTTTTGTGTTTTGCAGATATGAACTCCAAGAGTGAACTGAGAAGGAAGAGAAGGAGAATACGGAATTGCTGAAGGGGAGCAAAGAGGAAAAGGGATGAGGAGAAAAGGTACAATATAGAAAGACGGAGAGAAGTGAAGAGGTGAAATGGGCAGAATAGGATCTAATTGCCATATTTTACTGAATCATACTTTTTTTTAAGGTGCTAAGCAAATAAATCAGTAACAATCATTTTGCATTAACTATTTAGAGATTGTTTGCTATTTCTTGCTATGGTGCCAACTTCCTGTTACCACTAGCAAGTGATGTAGACTTCAGGGAATGCAAGAAGCATCCCAACAGCTGGGCCATACACTGTGATTCTGCCTGGAACAAAGTCTGTCCCTCAGATTAGCTTTGGCACTTAAAGGCTGGAAACTAGAAGCAAACAAGCTGGCAGTAGAGGCGAGCTGCTTTTAACTGGCCCCCTCTGACCTCTGTTCTTAATGCAGATTTCCTAACTATGGTGAAAGAAATTGAAAGGTGTAGAGTCCACATAATTATTAGCCTCCTATAGAGGGATAGGCATAAAGAAGCATTTCATAGCTTTTCACTGTGATGTTCTCCATAGGTTTAGTCTCTTAGCAAAATGCTTAAGCAAATAGTTACAAGAAAATGAGCTCTTAGGGCAGCTCAATTGTCACCTATGTGTGTGAGATAAGGTTAGCTGTTGCTCTCCTCTTTTTGAATAAAGACATTTTGCTGCTCAAACATGAAAACTGCAAATGCTGGAGCACAGGCCATAAGCACTTCCAGATACATAAAGTACTCTTCTGATATGTATATCTTTCTAGTGACTTTAAAAATAAAATAAATAAATAATTAAAAAATAGTCCTTTTTTTATTTCCAGTCCTTCCACTTTTGCTGGTTATGGGCTCTTGCTGACAAGGAATAAAGTCTATCACTATTTCTTTCCAGAAATGACACCCCGTTCTTCTCTGTATCCTCAACGACAACAGCACAGAAGAGTGCAGTCTTAAAACAAAATTTTCTACAGTGTGTGATGTTACTGTTGAAATTTAATGATATTCAGGGCTAGGAGAAAAGAGCAGCTGCCCTCCAGGTGGTGTTTCATAAATGCTCCCCAGAACCCAGCAGGAAGCTGTATAAGTTCAATTCAGTGAAGCAAATTCAATCATTTGCCCCTTTGTAAATGGAGCATAAGCAAAAAAGAAAGAAAAAAAAAAGGAAAAAAAGAAAAAAAGTCTTTGAAGGATTCTAACACAACACAACTACATGTAGTTAAAAGCTCACAAACTTTTTTTTCCTTTTTTCTTTTCTTCTCTTTTTTTTTTGGCTTAGCTTATATTTCAGATATACTTAACAAGAGGTTACTATCAGCAATTTTGCTCTAGAGAATTATGGAAAAGGTATCAGAAATTCCAGTAAACTGCCGACGTTTGTTGCATGTATAATTCAACAATTAGCAGTGACTTGAATGTTCTAATGTTAAAAAGTTCTCTTAGCAATGATTTTTTACAAATACAAAACATTTTTCCAAGAAATTTGCTTTTGTGACAAACCTAATTAGTGCAGCATTATTTAATTAAATGCAAATACCTTTATGGATTTTCAGTTTGGATTATTGTTTTTTTTTGTAGAATCAACCTACAAATAAGAAGTACTACATTTGTGCCACAATTCCTTTTAATATTAAATATTATATTAATGCATAAGATTCACTATTATCCTTCGCAGCCACCATCACAATTTACCACCAGCTTTATTAATACATTATACTGTAAGTCATAATGATATGCAGCCATCTTGTTAAAACAGTCTGCTTGGACTAGAGATAAGGGAATGACTGTATTTTTATCTTAAAATATTTTCACAGGTTTAAGCCCCCCTTTGTAAACAACATGAAAGTGACTGATACCCCTCTAATTTGCTGAGCCTTTGGCCTGATCTGCTTTTTATCTTTAACAGGTATGAAGCATATTAGAAAGTGCTAAAAGATATTCTCTGTCCTCATGGAACTAAATAATTAAGAAATAAATAGCTTTGGTTTGAAAATAGGAATTTGGCAAATGATTAATACGTTATCTTTTCTGGTGCTTTGAGGAGAAAAATTACACAGTTGAATTTCTGTGTACTAGAAATATTCCACAGTGTATTTTTTGTTAGCAATGTTTTGTAAAGGATTTCAAATTCATAATTATATATGGAGGAAAAGCAGCTGGAATGACCTGATATATTAACGATCCATTTTCAGACAGTGGGTTTAGGAAGGAAAAAGAGGGGCTGATATTGTGACAAAAGAAGGCCATTTAAGGTCTCAAAACCTGGTATGGGTATTTTTGAGTGTCAAACCACAAATCTCTAGCCCTGTTCTTGAAACTGAGTTTTTTTCTGTGGACTATTATGCTGTCAAAAGTCTACTGTTCTATAAGATGTCCAAGTATGAATTTATACAACAATAAAATTTCTAAAGAAGCCATGAATGTCTAACAGATAAGTAATGGCTGTTATTGCAAAAGTATGCATAGTAGTGTGTGTATTTAACCAACACATTCAATAGTCTCATATTTTCACAACCCCTTTCTTTTCATACAGCAATATTTTGCAATAACATTAACTCTGGGAGCCACATGAGCAAACACCAAATACAAACTGTCACAGAGTGTGTCCATGCTGCTGAATTGCACCCTGAGGGACAAGTTTATTTGCAGGCCAATTTCCACAGCACCCACATCCAGCAAAGGAAGGGACATGTGGCACTGACAGGATATACAGAACCTCCCTTTATCAGCATCTTCAGCCCTGCTCAATGGACAGGAGTTCTCTATTCTTAATATCAATTTCCTTACATTTATTTAAAAGTTTATTTCTTAGACTAGGCTGAGTATATATGAGCATACACTGTTTTGTTTATTAATATTATTTTTATTATTATTATTCAGGAATTCCCTTTTGAAAACCACACAGAAAACTGCCCTCTAATCAGAATTCTCTCCAACCTTGACACTCTAGCTACTATAATACTTCTGAGGCTGTCATGGAAATCACAAGTTTTCTAAAGAAAAAGGAAAATGTTTCTCTGATTAGCGAGTCAAGGCAAAAATACAATAAGAATGACTGTTCAAGCATCAAAGCTGCCTAACTGATAACTTTGGAGCTGCACTCGTAACCGGTCAACCAAATACTCCTCTCCAACAAGTTGTTTCTGTGAAAGATGAACAGTAAGAAGGAACAGCAGGAATAAATACTTGATAGGATCTGTACCTCTATCACATCCTAACTTTTCCTTCTTACAGCATGTGACAGGAGAGGCACACTGGAAAATACCTTAAGAGCCTTTCCTATCAGGAAGAGCACAAAAAATATCATTGGATGTAGGAAGCAATGTAGTCTGAACATACTGCCCCTAAACTATGGCTATTTTTTTCTGCAGCTCCACTGATTTCTGTGGAAAGATTCCTAATTTAATGAATACTCAGAAAAATAGGATCCTTTTGATCCTTTTGAGTGAGAGATTATTTCTACTTTTATTTTAATTTTATTTTTTGTCTAATAAAAAATCTCTGGTTCCTAGAGGTTTGAGAAAATAACTCTTCTTCAAAAAGAATTTAAAAACTTATAAAAAGACTTTAAAACAGAACAAGTAGTATTATTTTCTAAACAAAAGATAAATATATTTTTTGATGTAATAGTCTCCATATTTGCAGTTTTTTTAGGAGGTGTATATTTGTGTGTTTTTGACTCCTGACTGAACTGCATACTGTTTAGTGTCTCCAGGATCTGCAACTGATCATATTTGGCTGTATGGCTGAAATTGTATAAAGAATCATAAAACTATTATAATTGGAAAAATCCTTTAAGGTCATCAAGTCCAACTATAGAACCAAGACTATCATGCCTATTATATAGAGAGATATGTGTATGTGAAGATTTAGCTACCACAAATCCATCCCTATGGATATCAACAATGATTTTTTTTGTTTTCAGATCAGTCTCCTTTGTATTCTTTTTTTTTACACTTGCTTTGATGCTATTTGACAGTCTAAACAGAATTATTAAGATTATCCTATTTTGTGAGCTTTTACTGCAAGTGTTTCCCTGTTTGGTTTACTTTTTATTAGAAGCTTGCACAAAGTAGGATATGTTTTACACTGAATATCAGTTCTAAGTGACATGTGAAAAATGTGAAAAACAAGTCACCTAAAATATTTTTAAAATCCAAGAAGAAGAAAGTCATATAGCTTTTCTGAAACAGGCCAATTTTGGTGTAATTTGTTTGAATTCCACTGTTGATTTTAGAAATGAGTCTCCTACCTGGCTGCATTTGCTGTTATTCTTTTCCTGGTGGCTAAGTCAATTGGAGTAAAGACACTTGTTCCAAGGACCAGCTGGGTTCCAGTGTCAAGACAAGTCATAAACAGAGAAAAATCTCATTAAATTAGGAAGTGAATACTGCAGATCTGCTTGCCTCTTGTAGTATTTTATTATATAGTCCATTGTATTCTTTGTTGCATCTGGCAGATCAAAATGCCATTAAATGACCTTTAAAAAGTCTCTTTTTACATTGTATGCAATTGAATTTACTACAGCCTAATAAATTGTTAATGTTTACACAAAAATTTACTCAGTAGGGTGCAAGATAGTAGGCTGCTGATAAAGAGAGGGTGAAAAGAGAGGGTTTTAGTCTTGTAAAATCAATGACTAAAATTCATTTGCATAACCAGAGGTTCAGCCAGGAACAGAAGAGGAAGAGCCGACAGAGAGGAGGCCAGGCTGCGAAGAGCATCGTAGCAATGATGTCCTGCAATCAGCCTGGATATGTGCTGTTCTCATGAGATCCTGCAACAATACACACAGTTACAGAGGGGTTTGAGTGTGAAAGCTGAGCAGGAAATGAAAGACTCCCCTGCCCAGCTCCTATTAATATCTCCCTTAGGGGTCATTATTGTGGTCAAGAGAGTGATGAAGGGTCCATCCTGGCCACCGTCCAAGGCTGGCAGACCTTAGCTCTCCATGCAAGCAGAGCCATCATTGTCAAGTTATTTGACAGGAGGCATTCTATCAATTTAGAAATAGGGAGAAAGATACAAAAATCCAAATATTCAGACATGCTCCTTCCTTTTAATAAAAGTGGTTTGAATTTTGATGTCTTCTTTGTAACAGTAAATCTGTGACTGTAGACAATCACTACATCCTTAGGCAACTCTCACTCTTAGTGAGAGGATGAGGAGGATAGTGTGAGGATAACACCAATTTGTAAGTTGTGCAGATTGCTTCTGATGTGATTGCAGAAACATAGTGTACAGGCTTCCTTTCAGTTGTAACTTACAAAAAAGGTATCAGGTAGTTGCTGAGTTTCAGATGTAAAAAGATTATTTCATTTATTTATAAATAAATAATAATTTATAAATATATAAATAAATAATAAATAATATAAAGACAAAATGAGGTAATTTGTAAAAAATATAAAACTCCAATGTCAAATTTTACTATTAAAAGCAGTAATTATTATTTCAAGAGCTTTCTCTGATTTTAGAGAAAGCTTGATGAAGCCAGTAGAATCTGTATTTTATGATAGAGTAGATTCTATCTGCAAAATAATATATAGTAGGTAACTATGGATTTATAAATACAGATTTTGTACATATATCTGTGTATATGCTTAGTAAAAGGCATTTATTTCCAAACTTAATAGTATTCTAAGTGTCAGCTGAGAGAGATTTTTTTATACTCAGGTTATAAATTCCTGAAATTGGGGATTCATAATATGGAAATGTTTGGAAACCTTTATTTATAGCAGGACTAGCAGATGCTGCAATAATGAATACTAGCCTTTAAGCTGTTCTCATTCTGGTATTCCAATAATTCATACCAATTTTTATTATGAGCCTTCTAATATAATATAATGTGCAGTGACTCTGTCACACAATCAAAACACACATTTTTCAAGCGTATGTGTCTTTTTTTTGTGAGTAGAGCTCTGTAATTGAAAGTGTTTTATCAGCTCTGGAGTTAAAGACATTGGAGGTGGGAGGGAAGGGATTTAGGTACACAATTCTTGTTGATAATGGGAGCTTCTCTGTTACTAAATGTTTACTAAAGATAAGGACAAAATATGTTTGTGGCATGAACTTCAGATAATATTTTACCTGTTCTTTGAGCAGGTAAGTAAAACAAATACTTTGCTCTAGTATTTTCAGTAGAGAACTCAGCAATAATTCTCAAGAGGGAGAAAGAAATAAAAAAAGAGCAACCTTGACTCTGCTTATACTATACTAAGTGGTGCTATTTAGACAGGGGCTAAGAGCAGGGGCAGGGCAGAGCCATACTTCCTCTGGGAATATTCAGAAAAAGACTGCTCAAAGTGCCTGTGATGACAGAGATTGTTTCTTTTTGTGCTCTTGACATGCTTTGGGATGGGTGGGGAAGGAGTCAAACCACGATCCATTTTTTTTCTTTTTCCTAAGTGTGCTATTTCTGAGTGTATCCTTGGAGGCACCAAACCCTGACTCCTCTCCTTGCATCATTGGACCCTCAAGTGTTTTCTTTATTCTGTGTGTCCATGACAAACACTCACTGTCTAAATACAATTACATTTAGCTCCTCAATTTTGACAGTACCTGAGACAGCCAGCTAACAAATACTGAAGTCTTTAGTCAAAGTAAGGAGTTTCCAGAGAATACACTTCTCTGAAAAGTGGTTGAAAAGTGTGGGTTTTCAAGGCAGCCTCATAGGTGTATGTGCTCAGCATTAGACCCACTTCTTGTGAAGGCAGAGGGACTAATTTATCTTTGTCCTAAAGCCATTCAAGATGGAACAGAGCTCAAGCTTGAGGACACCTCAAGGAGCACTGGGGAAAAATGGACCTTGAATTTGGGGCAGCTCCCCTTCAGTACTGGATTCATGACTGCTTCCCACAGGTGTCAAGAGCCAGAAGGAGGTCTGTCTGGAGTTCCCCTCCTTGATATGGTGTGCATGTATAATAGCCTCATGGTGACCACAGAAGCCAGCTTGCTCTTTGAGCCTGCACCCTGAGTCTGCAGTACTTTGGTATTCCTGAACACAGGGGTGAATTGTGTCTTCTTCTACACTGTGCCAGCACCTGAATTAATGGTAATTCTGATCTGTAAAATCCAATTTATGAATTTATTATAGTCATTATAATAGTCCTTAGGAAATGTGGTAAAACCAATAGTGATGAACAGCTCTGCCACCTTAAGTCTCCCGAGATCATTACCTCTCAGTTAGCTGTACAAGGTCTTCGTCTGTATCCGCTGTAGATAAATTCCAGGGTAGAATGAGAAGCAGACTTGTTTACTCAAGCATTTGCCTGATTACTCACATGACAGTGATAAGGAGTGTATTTGTTGGCAAACAGGTGTAACTCATCAATAACAGTAGCAGGAGGTCATTTGATGACATACTTGGACACACTGTGTGTTTGGTTTTAAAAACACTCATCTGTCATGCGCAGGGGAGCTAAAGATGTATGCTGCATATATCAGAGGAAAGTCACTTAGGCACATCCCCAAATCCACCAAATGTTTTCCTATGCTAGCCCTGGCTGTGGTGTTTAGCGACCTTTCAGATTGCCAGCTACATCTGTTTGGTCTAGACGCTCACTTCACTCCTCTGTTGGGTTGCTAGTGCTGCTTTATATCTCCTCATCCAGGACCAAGCAGCAGCACGGGGTGCAGCTAAAACAGGCTATGTCCAGCACTGTGTCCTGGGTGTTGTGCTTTGCTGACCTGAGCCAGGCTGCAAGGAAGCCACCAAAAGGAATGGGAAAAACGTGCTTTCTAGGAGAAACTGCCCCATAGAGTGCTGCAGTCCAATAGCCATGGGTGCCCTACAATGTGGAGCACTTGTGGTGGACTGGCTTCAAATCTGCACCTCCTCACAGGTTCCTTATGGGAACATGGATTAGAATAAGTTTCTATATACACATAAATTCATTAGAGATTGAGGTGTCCTGTCAAGTGTTCCAGAATCAAGGCTCTAATTGGATCTATGATATTTTAACAAACTCTATAGAGTTTCTTTCTTTATATATATGTTGTATTTGATTTGCTTCCAAAATGCTAGTATGACTGTAAAGGAACAGGCAAATTTTGTTCTATAGTGCTGATAGAAGGTATCCAATTTTTCCTTAATACATTGCAAAAAGGTACTCATTTTCAATCTATGGCCATAAAGAGTCATGGCTTTGCCCATGTGTGAAATTTTTGTCATATACACTGACAGCCAAGTCCCACCCTGACTCTGTAGGCAGCTGCATGTTTAAGATGCTCTTTCTGTTAAATGCCATTGTACACTCTCTCTTCCACATCAGGTTTATGCAAAATATGTAAGATCCTGAAATATCCTTTGGAGAGTACACTCAGTGTTCGCATTTGCACATACAAAGAGGCTATCACAATGGTAATATTTGTTTTAATCTTGCCCCTTGTTTTTGTTATAAGCAACAGAGCTCACTAGGTTGGGTATTAGAGGTTCTTTTTGCTTTCATTTTAGCCATGTATTATTTGTCCTCTGTATGAATATTTACTATTTTAGGGGTGTAATGAGGGTAATGAAATACCAGCACTTATTTATAAATACATATGTGTGTGTGTTTGTACATACATGCATAAAATGGAAGGCTACGAAAACATTAGGATATTGATACAAATGAAAAGGGCATGTACTGTAAAGAAGAGAGGAAAAGAAAGCATCATGTTTGGCCAGTATCTATTTTTATCATTTTCCTCAATGGATTGCTAAGTCAGTTATTCTACAGGAAGGATGAAAAGATCTTATCATACTCTATGATTATCTTGAAAGGATGGATAAAAATGAAATTAAAGGATAGGAGCCTATATCAAGATACAGATATATTTGTATTTGATTTCAAAAGACTCACTTTAATCATTCTTCCTCTTCATAATTCAGCTCTCCTTTCACTCGCATTTCCTCAATTCTAGCAAAATGTAACCCTAATATATCCACATGCACTAAATCTGCATGGCAGAAAGACTATTTCAGAGAGATTATTCAGTAGAGAGACTCAATAAGTCGTAATTAAAATGTGCAATTAATGCATGAAAATGTGCATAATTAAAATGTGCAACTCTGAAACAAATGCTTCAATGTTTGTGCCACCCTCTGCAAAAAGGATATTTGTTTTCCCTTAAATAATTCTTAAAATATAGTTTAAAAGTAGCTATCAAGCTTCTTCATCAATGTTAAAATTCTTGTGAAAGAAATTTGACTTTCACTTGTGTCTTTCCAGCTTTTAACATGTATTTAAGAAACTCTCTTCAGGGCATACAATTATAGAGATATAAACATGCATACATCCATACATACAGAAATGGGGAGAGGAACAGAACAGCAGCTACTGATCCCTTTTGGATCTGTTTGTCAGGAAAATTATATTCTTTTTTTTATTTGTTAGGTCCATAAATAGGAGCAGAGTAATTAATAGAGTAGCAGTAAGCAATTTGCCACAGATTCAAAATGTGGTAAGCCAGCATCTCTTTTTATTTTCCCACTAGGGAGAGGTCACCAACTTGCTGCCATTCGTTCACTTAGTCGTGGGAGGAAAAAACAGTCTCAGAACTGCCAGCATTGATATATATGTTTGACACAGTTGTTTTAACTGAGCGAGACCAGCAGCCAAGAAAAGAAAAAGACTGAAAGCCCAGAACAAAATTGGTGTATCTAAGTATTTAATCTTTTCTTCTTGTGAGTTTTGTGATGCAATTTTTAAGCTCTTCTTAAGCTTCTGACCTTGAAGTGATTCCTCCTCTTCATCTTTTTGTTTTAGAAAATACTCAGTAAAAATAAATCCCACCAACTATCTTTCCAGGTGTTTTTCTTTTTTTTTTTTTTTCCATACAGTCCTTCTGATTAGCTGAATTTAAATGATTGACACTATGCTTTTAATGTGAAAAAGGACAGAACATGCATTAAGTAGAGCAATTAGCATACTTCTGACAACCACTTGCCTCTTCCTTGCTCAGGCCTTGCATATGCATGTTTGTGCACCTCGAGGCAACAGAAGGTTTGTCAGGAAGAGCCCTGCAAAGACAGGAAATTAAAAGCAAATGACGAAAATCTGAGTGGAAAGAAAGATGAATGGAAAGCCACAAATCAAAAAAAAAAAAAAAAGAAAAAAAAAAAATAAAATTCTTAAAATGTAGATATGCAGGGATATTGTCATTTTAACCACAACAGATAAAAATGCTTGGATTTATTAAAACTGTCTCATCCCCTCGCTTAGAGAAAATGCACAAAGTAAAATCAACCACTTGCAGATCACATTTTGCTAAAGTGCAGCTTGAATTCTCTTAAATTTTCTATGCTTGAGCTTTAATTAGAAAATAAACCAAGTTTACTACAAACACACTGATTGCTAGCTGCACAGTCAATACAAAGTTCTTTTTAATAAGCGGGGAGCTGCAAGTGCCTCAGGCTCTGAACAAGCCTCCTATATCCTACTGCCGAGCTCACTCAAGTTCATGATACTGAGCAGCATCACAGTCAAGGAGAAAACCTTATCAACGCATCAAATGTCTGTGCAGAGACTCAATGCATTTGCTCTCAAGAGTCATTCATGATGTTTCCCAGTCAGCTGTGTATGAAGTGCATGTTATCATTTTCTTTGTTTAGCAAATGTAACGGCTGCAATAGACTGCTTTATTTACTATGCACAGGGATTAAATTTTTCTTCCTCCTGAGAGCTAATTTAAAGGTCTGGTTTTCACTCAGTTCTCCATTTACTCGTGTTTTGAACAATAAATTGAAGAACCATTATATTAATGCATGAAATTCCTAATCTTGAATTAAAATCTTCTCCTCACTACAGCTTTGCTCTCCCAGTAACCAAGGGGAGACCACAGGCTGAGGATGATTTCAGAGTTTTCCTTCTGCTGTTGACAGCATGGAAAGCATCGCGGAGGCAATTCGCTCAGTCCCATCTTGCTCACACAGGGCACTCTAGCAGCTGATCTCTCTCAGAGGAGATTAT
The DNA here is from genome assembly GCA_032353885.1 of Nothura maculosa. NCBI lineage: Eukaryota > Metazoa > Chordata > Aves > Tinamiformes > Tinamidae > Nothura > Nothura maculosa. The sequence goes on from JAUBOD010000729.1 coordinate 1,472,014, forward strand.
TTACTTGCCCTTAGATAGCATAGATATAAGATAAAAACAAGAGAAAACACAAGATGCAATTGTAATTCCCTTGACTCCTTCCTCCACAAAAGACATTATTTGCTGGCTGGAACTTATTTTCATTAATGGATTTTGTGTTTGAGCAAGATGCCGTCTTGATGGTTTTGGTGGCTGCCATCATCTTTCCTGAAGAAATACAGTGCCCATCACCCAGTGGAAATTTCCTCCTATTTTCTGGCTAGCATGTGTCAACTATGTGCTGCAAAGACTCTCTAAAGAGTCATTTAGTCTCTGCCCTGGGAAAAGGTAGAATTCATTGTTTTGCAAAGAGGGCCCATGCATCAAAATCAGGACTAAGTGATATCTAAATGTCTAAATCTCTTTGAGGGGCAAATTTCACTTTCTTTCATTATTTCTTGTTAAGGCAATCAATAAGGGTGAAATATTAAGCCACTGCTATTTTTCTGAGATGTGGTTTTAAACCTAGAAACCCAGCGTTGCATCTCTTATGCAGTTTCTACACTAAGAAAACACACTGACTAATATAAAAAAACCTCATAGAAATAGAAATAAATCAGATTTAGAAGACTAAATTGAAATAATCTATTGGTGAACACTGACCCAGCTATACAGATTAATATTTTGATTTGCAAAGGCTCAAGATAGCACATTTCTTTATTCTCAGCAGAAAAAGAAATGTGTCTTACTTTTAAAGTAACATAGCTAACTTTTTGGTTGAGGAGATTCCTAATATCCAGGAGGAAGAGTTCCATTTCCTGTAGATATTATGCCAGAAATTCTTAGGACACAACAAAAAGTGAACTACCTTGCTACAATCATCCAGATGACTTAAAGTAAATCTTCACAAAAAGATGTTAAATTCTGAGTCTTACTAGTCCTTCTGTTTTTATACCTTGTTTGCTAGTGCATTTTTAGGAATGTGTTAAACAGAAGAAAGTATTTTCAGAAGAAAGAGATAAATCTTCATGGGATGTGCTTAAGGAGAAAAGGTATAATAGATTATAAGATAATAATTGATAATACTTAACACTGCAATTGCATCCTTCATTCAAAGATTTAACAATTTAACAGTTAATCTCTGCATGACTCCTTTGACATGAATTATATTTATTAAAACCACCTCACCCAGTATTAACTCAAATTTGGTTGATAGTATGTAGAAAAGAATGCCTAGTATGTAAGAGAAATGTTTGATATAAAACTGACACTTCAGGAGAAATTTGCAGAATATAATTACATGAATTGGAATTTGGCCAAAACATTGGTATGAACACTAACTCTTGTGAAATGTCAAGAAATATTTAATAACAAGTTGCTAATCCAAGTGAAGTGATCCTGTGAGAAGTTCCTTGTCTTACATTTTGTTTTAAAAAACTGTAAAAAAATAAACACAAAAAGAAGATGTAAGCCCAAAAGCTTATTTAACACAAAGCTTATGTTTAATACAATATTTAGAACTCATTGCTGCTGTCTCTAACTTTTTATGCATGGAAATAGATTGGAATAGCTCTAGCGGAATAAATTAATCTGCATTATCTACTTCAGAATACCTTGTTGCATGGATAATGTATTTTAGAATAGAAGTTACTTTATTATGGGAAAGAAATCCCAGAAATAGCCTGTTGAGCAGACAAAGAAGTTATTTTAGTCAATATAGCTGAATAAGTTGTACTGACAATAGGAACTTAACGAAAAGTTGACATGATCTTCCTCAGTTCTCAGAGTCTGTGTCAGAAAGCCTATCTATCTATACCATAGGTTGTAATGCAAAGTGTTATATATGCCTAAAACTCTTTTACTACCATCACATCACCGCAGCTACAGTAATCTAATACTGAAGAGTTTAATGTAGAGTTATTTAACTCACCACCGAAATTGTCATATGCTTCAGGGTCCTTCATACACAGTACCCCGACAGTCCTTTAGAATATGCTGTGATCGGAAATAATGACTCATTGTTAGAGCAGTAATTCCTGGGCTACAAATCTTTTTCTTTGTTAAAAAAAATGAATAAATATTTTAAAAATATATTTATAAGAGGAGTAAGTTCAATATTTGGGTACAAGGCAATCTTTACAAGTCTCAGACCAGAATCCTAATTTTCTAAAAATGCAATTCCAAGGTATTGTAAACTATTGAAATAAATAGTTGAGTTCTTTTTCTGAAGTCTCTTATTTTTATGAGCAATTTTATGAGCAGCTCAGACAGTCAAGACTACCCAAGAGTAGAAACTGGCAGAGGTGCTGAGTGTGTACTGACTGCAAAAGATAGATTTAAGTATTACACTCAGCATTCAAGGAAATCACTTAGCTACATGCACATAACTTTAATCTTCTTCCTGCAGCTGTTAAGATACCAGTCCTTTCCCACTCCATTCTTAACACAGAATATGATTCCTTATTTTGCTTATCCTGATCATCACTTTATATGCTTCAGATGTATGCTGTACCTGCATGCAATTGGTTTACTTGGAAAAGCATAGAAAAGAAATTACAGAAAACCAGAGTTAGCATTTTTATTCTGAGGGAAAAGGCTCTGGAATCTTCAATAATCACAGGAAACCAAGATCTCAGTTTTACATCACTGGCAGCTGTGTACCTTCAGCAGAACATTGCATCTTACTATCATTTACTCAAAGAACTTGATGCATTTTTTGAAGTCCTAACAAAATTCTTTTATATTCCAAAGAAGTGCCACATGCTCTAGGTGTCCCTGCTTGAGCAGGGAGGTTGGGCTAGATGATCTCTAGAGGTCCCTTCCAACCTTAATTCTTCTGTGATTCTGTGGTTATGTGACATGTTATGTACTAACTCTTACATTATTTTGAGTTAGGGAACTGTCTGACTAGGGAAGCTGAATGACTGTTTTCCTTCTGGTTTTCTAGGTCTCTTAGTGCATAAATGTCTGAAAGTTCTAAACATCATCAAGAAAAATTGAGCAGACTATGCAGAGAAAATAGAGCAGTATGGGAAGCAAGCACTGAATATTCACTTCAGATTTCACAAGGCAAATGTTAACATTATATCACTTTGGATGTGAAATAGTCTTTAATGAAATTGATTAAACTTCCATCATCTCATTTATAATTAAGCATCACAAAGCATCTAAGAGTATAAGATCAAGAATAATCCTTTATCATGAAGGAATGAATTAACCAAGGCAAGAAGATAATGATTCAGTAGAAAGTGCTTGACTTCTCAGGATTCATTTAATTATCTTTAGAGATTCACAATGCAAGTGCTTCCGTTTGAATAGTTACTTTGTTTTATTTATTTATTTTTAATAGTCAGAAAAATCAACAGATGTTGATTTGGGGATATTGCTTATTTTATACTATTTATTGTACCTCAATAAATATCTAAAACACATCACATGAGTTCAGATAATGACTGTTTCCCTTGAGTATAAGAGGTGCTTAGGATAATTCCCTAAATATCATAACTGATGTTCAGTCAAAAAGTAAAAACCACTGTAAAAGTAAAGTCAGGTTAGAAAAATCTGCCCTGTTGTGCCTATCAATTTTGTAGTTATATAGTTGGCAGGAAGGTCTATCTCTTCTCTGATACATTCAAAGGAGATTGTACAACTGAAAGGCACAAACAGATACTGTGGGACTATTCCCACCAGAGTAAGATTGGAAGTGGCCCCATCTTGCTGGCCAGGGAGCTTACCTGAGCTCTTGGAAGGATGTTGTACTGGGAACAGGGCATTGCAAAGAGGATGGAGCAGTTGATATGTTCACAGCCATGCACAGTGGAATTTTAAGGTAAAGTTATTCTGTGGGTGTCCCAAAAGAAATGTAAGATGTAAGAACTTTGCAAGTGCAGAATTCACACATACATAGCTCTGCTTTGGCATCTTCTGTTATCTGTTTATCAAGGCACTTGGTTTGCCTCAAAACTACTAGGTCATTTTTTCTTCTGTTTCCGGTGAGTTAAACAATAAAAAATTTATGATTACTCAATTTGAGTGACTTGGAATGGATAATAACAAATGAAATGCTAAGAAGTAGTTTTGTGAAAGAAGAAAAATCATGAGACTGGCATTTTTGAAGCATTTTTTTAATGTTCTTGAAGTATTTTTTATTCAAATGAAACACATCAGCATTTTCTGGGAAAGGTATTTAGATGTTTTTTCATGCTTTCAGTTTCTTTATACTTTTGAAATTCTAGTCAAATTATTCTTAACTAACACTGGTAATATGTGGTAACAGAAAAATAGTAATTGGAAATCTCTTTACTTTTCAGAATTCCTTTAATTTTTGAAATGCTAGAATGCTCTGTTTACAGTGTTCTTTTCTTTTTCAAAGTAAAGGAATCATGTGAAGAGCTGGAATTGGTTAGAGGAAATAAAAATGAAAATGAGGTAAGATAATTAGTCAAGAATAAGGTTGAACATAGTTTGTAAGTGGCAATCCAAGAGTAATAAATGAAAAGAGAAAAAAAAGGAGGCAGGAATATAAACTAAAAAAAAAACCATGAAGAAAAATTCATCAAGAATGGTGTACAGTAACAGGTGATTCAGCACTATTTTGCAAAGAGTGATAGTGATGAAAAATCTGTTTTGTTGAATAGTGACCAGACTTCAACACTTCTCAAGTCAGTACTTTGCTGAGGAGGCTAGGATTAAATGTAACTGTGCCAGAGCCTCCACATGAATTGCATTTTCTGGATGGTTGCTGGTCATTTCGTACACCCCTCCTTTCTCCACTGTGAAGGGCTAGTACCTATTTACAGGTTGTTAGTTCCTGCCTGGTTTATTTGAAAGGAACATGCTCAAACAAGCAAACTGCTGTGAACTTCTTTGCTTTGGAGAGAGAGGCTGTAAAATCTGTGCTGTTCACTGGCTTCATGCTCTTTAGGGGTGATATTACAATACTAGGGAAACGCAGGGGAACATCACATGAGAGCAATGACCTACTGAATGGAAAACCACTGTGGGATCCATCAAAAACAAACAAAACTCACTAAAACTGCATGTTTTGAGTTAATTATTTGCTGAATGCTCACCTTAGTCTGCTGACAAGAGGCATTCAGAACATAACTACATCCTTGATTGGTTCACCTTTTTCCTGTTTGCAGGTCACAGTAAGCAACAACACATTTTAATAATAATCATTTGAGATTAGCAAAGTGAAAGGGTTTTTGAGTATGACTTCTGCATTCGTCTGTTACAGTTGTCTATTTTCATACATATATTTGCAGGGTCTAGCTGCTGTGAAATGGAAATATAATTAGTGCTATTTTCACCGTCAGAAAGGGGAAATGGTCTTATTACAGAAATGCCAAATGCACATAACTTCCAAATGAAAAACCTGGAAAATCCCGTTCTCTGCTTAGTGGAGGGGCTTGCCGGCCACCTGCCTACATGATGACAAAGCCTCTCTTCTCCACGTTGGGCTAGGCTTCCACTGGAGGAAATAATTTTCCACTTTTAGCCAGATGCCTGAGCGTCGCTCCGAGATGGATTTGAACAGCCTGGAGCAAAGAGGGAGGGAGAGGCCTGGCTGCTCTCAGAGGCTCTGGACACAGGGCCAAAGCAGGGAGAGAAAAAGACATCAAAGCCCTGCTCTTGAAAAGTGATGAACACTTCCTACAACGCATTCAATACTCTTGATTTACAGGTCTGCCTATATGTGCAGTTACACATCCACTATGTTATGGTAAGTTTTTGGTGACATTAATTCAAAGGCATATTAAGTTTTCATGACCCATAATATTCCTAATATGTACAATCTTTTAAATTTCCAAATGGGAAACTGAGGCTCTGTAAGAACAAAGGCTCAATATATGCAAAAAGATATTCCAAAGACCAGCATTTCTGTGCACTTTGGGGCATTTAATAAAAAGCCTGTCCCAAAGCAATTTGCTCACTGTTACTAGTGGCTGATGTAGACAAGGTTCTTGTGTGGGCCAGGAGCAGTCTCCTCTGCATAGTCCTCATCCACAGCTCTTCTCTTGCTTTAACATTCAGCCATTGTATTTAAAAATGAAGTATAATTGAAAAGAGTGATTTTGACCTACATATATTCAGCATTTGCCTATACTTAAAAGTATGGATAGTCAGCTAGATGAAGGCCATAAAATCCTTTCTCATGAAAAGCCATAGAAAAACATTTAAATAACAAGAAAAAAAAAGAGAAAAATCTTTTCAGATAGCTTTTCCTATATTTTGTTTTATTTATTTATTGTTGAGCTTGGATTGTTTCCATTTAAAGTTGTCAAGACTGTAATATGAGTGGAAGTGTCAAAATGCTTTTATTGCAAACTTGTTTTATACAAAGGTGTTATATTTTTCACTAATTATAGGAATTTCTGCCTCTTTAAACACAGATATATGATTAGCTAATACGAAAGATATAATACAAGCAAACAGACACCTTAATAAGTCCCCCAAGATAGGTTTAGTATCAATATGACTTAATATTGTCCATGTGCCAATCAGCTTTCCTTTGCCCTCATCTCATATTTGCACACTTTTCTAGTGTTTAGATTAATTTACACTTTTTTTTTCAGATTCTCACCTTTTACTACGTGCAGGCAGCTAAAATTGCAGTGACAGTGTGAGCAAGTACTGTCTTTCTGTCCCAGTAGTGGCTGTTGCCACCATAAATCTTTTACATGGAGGCTTTTGGGAAAAGGAACTTTTACATATCCACTGTACAGCTCTGCTATTATAAGAGTCACATCTCCTTATTAACTAAACCAATATAATCCCTATGGGATATAGAATTACAGATGTAGGCATTATTCATTATGAAATCTGACAGATAAATCATATTATTTAATATAAACTGGAACAACATACTATCAAATAGCCATATGAAACACTTATAATCTATGTTTTGATTCATCACTTCTGAAGTTTACAATTTTGGTTGATTTTAGTGAGGTCCTTGGATGCAGATTTTTTTCTTAAAGATTTTTGCTATCTAAACCAAAAATCATATGTTATATAGAATATAGCAGGAAAATGTTTGTTCTTTATTCTATTTTGTATCATAGAAAATATTTCAGATTCATAATTAATTAACGAGGGTAGGAGGCATTTTCTACACAATATCATACGTGTCACAGACAACTGTTTTTTCCAAAGCAGTTTTATCAATTCAATGTGCTTATGGTTCTAGATTTTATTCCACAGTAAAAAAAATAAATAGTATTCATAAAGTCTTTTGTATTGTTTTCAGACAACATTTCTAAACAATTTAGCAAGATCAAATATCCTTCTGAGGAATTTGAATAAAACTATGATTCAATAACTGAACATTTGCATCATTTAACTTTGCCTCCTGCTAAATTGTCCTCCTGCCTATAGATCATTACCCTTGTAAACAGAGTAAACAGAGTTAAGGCCTCGCTTGCTGAATTTCCCACAGAAATCTCAGAAAGATTCTAGCTCTTTGTATGGATGCATTACCTGCAAAGATTAGTGTTGCCTTACAGATAACTGGAGGAAGAAGGGAGTTAACAGGAAATGGAAAGTTTGTTGTTAGCTTAAGTTGTCATTAGGGCAATTAGCTGATTATCTGGGCTCCAGGGCTGCAAACAGACCTGTAAAAGCAAATCCTGTTGGATCCATGCGGCTCTCAGGAAGGCTCTAGACAGGTCTACTATTCAAACAGTAAGAAATCAGATGGAAGATTGAGGTGAATATATGACTTGTGTTTACATGTTAAATTAGTGTAGAAGTCTGACACCGTTTAAAGAGTGATGATTTTAAGGTAACTAGCTAACTAATATACCATTTCTTAATACTGAGATATTTGAGCAAAAATAATTAAATTAAATAAATGTTTCCTGAAAGTAGTTTGTTGATATGTATCTTCATATAATTAAAGCAAATCCCTTTAGAGGAAAATGAGCAGTTTCTAATACACATGCAGAGGTCACCACACAGCATTTCTGGTACCAACAAATGACAGACATGAGAATGTTGATGACAGACATTCTAATAATTAGCTTGTCTTTGTAGAGTCATAATTTCTGTTTCTTGCTCTTTTTTTATTTCATCTACCTTTCAATCAACCATAGTTTTCATTGGAAATCGAATGTGAGGATTAATATTTTTAACATCTTTTTTTTTTTCAGTGGGAATGAATGTATTCCGAATGACTGTGGGCTGTCTGTCGCTTTTTGCTTTTTGTTATAATTGAATATATACAGTAAGGTGCACATAGAGATGCATAACTTTTAAGAGATTTTAATTTTATATAGATTCTCAGGTAATCATTAAAAGCAAGGCAACACAAAGAATAAAGCATCACTGAGAATTCAAGTATAAAACCTGCAAACTCATTTGTGTTTTGAATGAAGTAATGATCAGGAGCCTGAAAGTTTAGATGACAGCCTGTTTTTCACATATGGTAATACTGATTTTTTTTTTTTTTTTTTTTTTTTCCCCAATGGATCTACTAAAGAGTTGTTCTGAGGAAAAGCAACTCTCTAACACTAATAACATTTTGGGACGTGGCTTTAAGACATGGCTAGGAGAATCCCAGTGTGGTCCTGATACTGTCCAGAGGGGATACACCCTTGTAGCCACAGCCCTTTGCCTTGTGCGATCACCTCCTGCTTCTAGTGCTGAGGTCAGCTTGCTGCTGAGTGCAGGTACGCACTCTGGTGCCTATGCCACACTCCATGGCACATGTTCACAACAGTGTTACAGCTCCAATCACTTACAATCAACAACTCAAACTTCACCAAACTGCCCATTTGGTCAAATTTTATTCTTTGTGGTCTACAGGTCTTTTTTTTTTTTTTTTCCTACTCAGAGTGAGTTGTGGTAAGGTGAGTGAAATGAAGAAACACTTAGATATGATGGTAGTAAATCAAAATAAATAAATGTGTTTAGACATATATTGTCAAACTATTCTTTTTTCATGAAAAGTCAAACTGTTAAAGTAATTTTTTAAAATGACTCAAAAGGAATCTTGATGAGGTAGACCAGAGTGGATTTCTTTGCAGAAAAGCTGTTCTGACATTCAAAGTGGAATTAATACCCCAGAAAGTGAATTACAGTGCATTCATAATTCTCATTAGACAACGCAGATATAATGAGGAGGGAACTGAGAGACACTTGCTAGTGATCGGTGGATCATCCATTAGATTCACATGTTCTCAGCTCAAATGTGTATTTCTCAAAAATAAAGTTTGGAGTATTCAGAATATGTCAGTAACTTCAGTCTCACAATAAAACAGGGATTAAAAATAGTGATTTAATCAGTGAATGCAATTAACATAACTGTAAACTTCTACGGCATATTAAAACAACAACAACAAACTATGAAATAGACCATAAAATACTTTTTGTTGATTAAGTGATTGTTAGACTGCTCATTAATTTTAAAATAGGAATAACAAGTTTCTTTGTCTTTCTAAAAGGTGGCTGACTTAAGAGGGTTAAGGATATAGAAAATACTGCACTAAATATACAATAAAATAAATGATGGTCTGCATCTCTCTGCTCGCCTGTTCCGGAGTGTGATGAGTGATAAATAAAAAGATGTACGGAGTCTCTAAGGAGCATGTGGAATTCATTGCTGCAAGAGGCTCCTGTAAAGTGGTTAGATTTAAAAGAGGGTTATTTTACAAGCAACAACACTGAGCTAAATTGTGCGGAGCAGGGAAGTAACATTATTCACAAGGCCCCTGAGCCTGGCTCGGCATTTTCAGTTGTGACAGTAGAGCATCTTGTGAGTGGAGAGAAGCCAGCGAGCATGGAGGTGTGACACACCAGAAAGCTATCAAAATGACAAAAAAGGGACAAGAAGAACTGAGAGGTATGAAGGCAGTGCAAAGAAATTACATCTGGCTCAAATGCAGCCAGGCTGTCTGTGTACATCTCTTCCCTCTGTGTTTTCTCACTGGCTGCCTCAGAGCTGTAAAAGGCACCAGGCCAAGGGGAAAGGGAGTCCAGGAGCTGCGGTGGACGCCAGCCCGCCTTAATCCTGCCATGATGACTCAGCTTCGGCCTGGGAATGTTTTACTGATACAGCGTAATATTTTACAAATGTTTCTTGTGATGTGTTTTTTTGAATTAGGTGACTCTTTTATGCAAAAAAAGAGAGGTAAGTGGTGGCTTGGGGACAGGGATGTGGGAAGCTTGCCTGGAAGAAGGTGTGTAGACACCAGAAGGAAACCACATGGAGACCAAGAGCAGCAAAACCTACCTCTGATAGTCTCCTCAGGAAGCCTGTGTCCCTGTCCTCTGAGGAATGTTTGCCTGCACTTTTCTCAGCCTCTAGCCACCTCCCTCCAATCACTTGTGCTGCAAGTTTCCATTTTGGCCCTTTCTCAGCCCAAAACCTCATCCTTCATCTGTTCCTTTGCCCATATGCTATAGCTTTACATGCTCAAAGAGTGTGTACAGGGGAGATGAAAAGCAAAACTGACGTAGGATGGCATGTATAAAGAGTGGGTGTTCAAATTATAATCAAACCTTTTATTGTGTTTTATCGCAAAAACAGCTTTAATTGTTTTTAGCAAGGAAGCAAGCTGCTCCTAGTGAAATTATGAATTGCTGGCTGAAGAATCACAGCATTTTCCATGTGGCACATCTTAGCACAAGGTTAAGGAGAAATCTCTAGCAACTAAACATTCTAATTAGGAATATGCTAATATTCCTTCATCCTGAAAAATCATGTTGTAAACCCTACCTCACTGAATATATTTACTCAGAGAAATATCACTTCAAAAAGTACAGCTGTCTTTTTTACTTATCTAAATCAAGCCACTAATGTTTAAGACTTGTCCATATCAAGATTTGCTCAGATGTCTTATTATGAAAAATATGGTAATAAAGTGGTATGATATAGATTATCAATGAAATACATCTATTTTTAGAAAGAAAAGCCTGGGATCATCTTAAAACTGAATTCTTTTTGGACCAAGAAGTAAGTTTAACCTGCTCACATTGCTTATAAGGAACCTGGGAGACAGCAGGTTAAAATTTCATATGGAGAAAATTGCATATGCTGTATTCCCACTTACAAAAAAGAAAAAGCTATTTTAATGTTTTGGCATATGGAGTTATCGTAGCTCACTGAACAAAAAACCCTCAGCCCTATGTTAGATACCAGACCTCTCCTCCTATTACGTAATGCAAGGAAATATACATACACAGTACAGTTATTTTAAATATAAAGTTTAGAGAACATTATTATAGCTTAGATAGAAATGGAGCATCTGAGAAGATTTGTATGTTTCAAAGTTTTGTGCTGGATGGAAAAGCTGGATTTACTGTGAGACTTTATTTAACTGGGTATTTTGCAGAAACTGGAAGAGACAGGAAAAAAAGTCAAAATGCAGAATCACAATGTAAAAATAAAGGTGCAAACTCTTCGTGATCTTCTATGGAAGATCTCATGTGTATGGTTAGTAACAGCAACTTCTCTCCATTCTTTTCCTGCCCTTAACTAGGAACAGATCCACATGTTGCAAAATGTCACCACAGGGAAGCAGGAAGAATGAAAGAAGCAGAAAGTGTGTGAGATGAGAGTATACTGGGTCAAAGTGTTGAGTTATATTAGGGAGTTAGATAGGGAGTTAGTGAGATGAGCTCCAACTGACTGGTTAAGCCTTTTCTTAGAAGATTCTTACTCTTTCAATGTGTTTCCTTGAAAGAGCCAATCTGTCTATTAACATAAAATACTTTTGAATGGTTTTACTTTGCAAGTGCAAGGCCTGAGGTCCCGAGTCAGAATCCAGTTCAGAAATCTGTACCTTGATCTCACTGCTAGTATTTTCTGATTTATTAGGAAATTTCTCAAGAGTGAATATGAAATCTATTCTGTCTTGAGAGGTTGGTGGAATTAAATATTACAGGCAGTAACTATATGTTAAGCTTATTTTCAGATATTGGGAACCATAACATGGAATTTAATTTTGGTCTTATGCATTCCTCCTTTTGCATCTGGACACTGCAGAAATACCTCCTCTATCTACAATGCAAACCCTATTCAGCTGGAATTTTTACCATTCATGCTAGTTCTTGGCTGTAATGGTGCAAAGACATAGCTGAACTCTATGTAGCAGACTTCAGCTAGGGATTCTCTGCTGTTCCTGGTCCATATGCTGCTACCTTCTCCTTTTCTTTTCTTTTCTTTTCTTTTCTTTTCTTTTCTTTTCTTTTCTTTTCTTTTCTTTTCTTTTCTTTTC
>JAUBOD010000729.1:1498502-1525397 GCA_032353885.1 Nothura maculosa
TTTCTTTTCTTTTCATTATCGAATAACTACTTATTTCAGGCTAATTTACTACTTATAGCATGAATCCCAGAGTGCATTGAATTATGCACACTGGCCACAGATGTGCACATACTAAGCACATATGTGGAAGGTAAAACTTCTATAGATGAGGGGAGCTTTGTCAGCATAATGGCTGCAGAGTTAAGGACTCTGCACAACACATGCAGCTAATGCACAACACATACAGAAACTCTGCACACATCTTAATAATAATAGTGTTATAATTTCTCTGCCTAGCTGTCTTAAAACGTATTTTTCTTCTCTATTTTATATTAATATCAGATACTAACTAAGAACAGTGCAATATTTTAATGGGGAGAAAAATACTAGCCAGAAATGGAATACTGTTAACAAATGATTTTTTTTCATGTTCAACTAAAAAGCAATTTAGAAAATCTCAGGTTTCCTGCTGAGAATTTGAACCAAGAATACATTTTAGTCACTGGAATACAGCCTTAGGAGTCACTAATTACTGAATTATGGAGAGATTTTTGTTTGTTTGTTTCTTTCCTCTTTAATTATGACAAGGTTGTTTCTTTTCTTTGTTCATACATAATATAGAAGATTACACTCGCATATTCTAAACATGTATGCATTACAGGTATTAAGGAATCAGATTCAGACTGCATGCAAATAGGACCTGATGATGATGAAGCTGATGAAATTCAAAACATTCTTTTCAAGATCCTGTGGCATATCCATCATATTGGACTTTTCCTCAATATTGGCAAAACAGCTTTGAAGATATTTATTGTTAAATACGATTCTTATGTGAAATGATTCTGATGATAAATATGCAGATCAAGCAACATGTATTCTTAACAAACCAAATGCATGACTTGAATAAATGCTATTATAACCTAATGCTAATATAAATTTAATATCTACCTTAAGAGCATTGGACTCCTTCAAAGTTTTGCCACTATGCTATTCTCTTTCTAAACACATGGTTTTCTGTCTGCAGCAGACAGACAGGGGATCATGAAGCAAGAGCAAGTGTGTGAACTGAAAAAAACAAATATATTTTTGGTATATTAATAGAACAATATGACTTTTTATAAAGTAGATGATTTAGCCAAACAATGCTGTTTCGATTATCCTCTAAGCATGTGATTCCTGTTTGCAGAATGATTGTAACTGCAATTCTCATGGAGATAATTGTGACTGTGCAAAGCTTAGTGGGCTAATTTGCAGAAGTACATGTTATTAGGAATGTGGAAAGTGAATTTCAGCTCCTTTACTGGCTGTACTCTGGTACATCTTCCACAGATGTGTACTACAGGAGCATTTTTTCCCCTTGAAATTATCTGCTTCTTATAAAACACTAAAATGATCTTCAAGAGAAATTAAAAGCACCATGAGAATATGCCACCCACAAGAACTGAAGTCATTCATCTCCATGAGCTCCAGTCTATGAGTCAATTTATTTATCCTGTGTGCAACAGCATCAGGCAAACAGTATGAGAATTTCCTATGACTGCACATCCTTTTCTAGCTCAGGAAATAGAGTACTGCTTTAGTTATGCAAAATGTATATTCATATTTTTAGGAGCAAGTGCATAAGGTTATGTGGGAAAGGAAGTCTTTTTCTTTTCTTTTTTTTTTTTGGTTTGTTTTGTGATTCTAGATTTTATTTCTTTTGCTTTTTTTTTAAATAAAACTTGATCCTTTCAGACCATTCATGTCATTAAGATCATTTGGGTTACATTGTCTGTTCTTGCCTGGATTTATTCTGTGGAAAGTAGTTTTCCATTTTTCAGCTGTCACTAAACACAGGTGCAGCTAAGTTCTTATGGCATGTTCCTAAGTAGAAGTGGCTACATCCTCTAGCATCTCCTAATGTGACTTAAAATAGAACTGCTTAGGTCCTACTATAACATTATGAATAATATTACACTGTATAACCAAGGAAAGATTACTTGCCTCATGCACATGCACCAGCCCCTAAACATGAGCATCTATTAAATTAATCCCTTTAAATTAAAACCTATTATTCTTGTATAGTTAATTGTGTTTGTTGCATGCCTTTGGAGATTTCTAATCTGCCAAATTTAAGCAATGTGAGACGTGTATCTACAGGCACTCCAAGGTCTCCCCCTCTTTCTACTGACAATAGAAAAGACTAAAGTAATTGTTTCAAAAGAGCTACTTCACTCAATACTTAAACTTTAGGTGTAAACTAAGGGTCTATTTTAGGCAGCTTGAATAAATATGATTTCAGAGTCATCAATCCATGGATTCAGTGTAAATAGCATTGAAAATTTTATCTAAAGTTTTAAATGCAATCTTGCAAAATGATTTGGTTATTCTGGACGTGGATTCTCACTTTAAAGAATGAAACTCTGGCATTTATAATGTGATACTTAGTTCTATGGTAGCTGTAACAATTAAAAACAAAAAAAAAACCAGAAGATATTCTCCTTTTAGATCTGTCTTAGATTTTATTAATATGATGTCGCATATAATGAGTTCTTCCAGATCAGTACTAGTTCCCTGTGTTTGGCTGCTGAAATACAAGAAATATCTCCAATGATTTACATCAAAATACTCAGATAATTACTGTATTTACTTATGACAACTAAGATTAATATAGAAGCAATGTAGACTATGGTGTGGGAGGGGTCAGCCTCCTGTTTGCTAATGAGAACATTTTTTTTCTCCCAACAGAGAAATATTTCTGATGGGAATGTGAGGGAATAATTATTGGGGTTCAGATAGTGCATTGTAAATGGATTAAAAGGCCAGTAGGTCAATGTGACTCTGATAGTTGAAACATTTTTTTATATATCTGACTTTACTCAGGTAGCTTTGAGCATGGCATGGTCTTTGTAGGAGCTATGTTCATCAGGGTTTTATCCCCGGCCTTGTGTTGGCCAAGAATCCCAGGATGAACTCTCTGTAAAGGCATCATATTCACATTAAGCCATACCTAGTAGTGCAGCAGGAAGCAAAGACCATTAAGGACAATGTGTGCAAGTACTCACACACCACTGTTAGCAATGATGGCAAGTGAAGAGTAAAACAACTCACAGCAAATGACAATTTGAGATCACCAGTGAGTATTTAAAACACATGCCAAAAGAGAGCAAGCTGAATGGAAATGATGTACTGGAAGTGATTTATGTTCTCAGAGAGCAGCTTGGAGATGGCAGGTGATGATACCAGTCATGTGGCTGAACCAGGAGTTTGGGGTGGTCAGTTGATCTTGTAGAGAAGAGTACCATGATTCTCTTAGCACAATGGATACGCTTCTTCCTTTTCCTGAATCTTATGGAGCTAGCTATTGATATTAATTTTTTTCCAGACCACTAAGACTAAACTTCAGCAGAATTGCTGCAGTGAATTCAGGATGGGTGCAGAGATGTGGTTGATCCCAAGCGGGACCTTGCAGGCTTGTAGGCTGCCTGCTATTCACACAGGAGCTCTATCACTGTGGATATTGGCAGAGTCGTCTTTTGAAAAAATCAAGCAGATACAAAAACAAACAAATAAACAACAAAAAAGGAGCCTTTGAGCTGTTGATCCTACAGTATTACTGACGCCTATGTCCTGTTTTCTGTATCCTCAAAAACATCTGATTTTGGATTGGGCTAAATAGCTTGATCTCTTCCAAGCCTCCATCACACCAGGATGCAGAAGATAGGTACCCTTTTCCCTGGCTTTGGACTCTGTATCATTGGGATTCTTATTTGTCCTTGCTGAAAAAAAAAAAGGAATCTCACTCTATTTAAAAGAAAAAGCAAATATAGTGATTCAAGCCTTTCACTCAGGCCAGTAGACCCTGCCATCAGAGCTGTCTATTTATAAACTGGATGTCATGGCTCTTTATGTCCCTGTTTGATCTGGGTCTTAGTCTAGGAGTTTCATTTTCATGAAAACTTAAATTTGCTGATTGGTACAGCAATCTCCATTTAATCATTCACGATGCAGCATTTCAGGTCTCCTGATATTTCATTAAACTGAGAACAGGAAATAACTGTTACTGTGATGGGGTGATACAGGTAATAACTGTTGATAGATGTTGACTTTAATGGCAATGATAGGCTAGATTGTAAATTAACAATCTGTGTTGAGCAAGGAATTGTGCCCATGGAAAGGGTTAGGAGGAAGCCTGTGCTAAGTCACAATCTGGCCTAAATGAGACAATTTTCAGAAATCATCTGAGCAGCCTGGCTTGATAGGGCATCAGCAGGGGTCTTCGGAAAATCTGATTCTTTTAGTCATGCAAAAAACTGGTTGCATTGTGCTATCCATACCATAAATAAGTTAATTTTAAGTACTTTCATGTGTGTGTGTGTATATATATATATATATATATAATACACCTTGTACGTAAAATCATTTGGCCTTATATCATGGCTTTATTCTTACTGTCATGATATTTTGAGATGGAGGCTTCCTCTTGGGATTATATAAATGCATAAGAATCTCATGCTGCATGATTTTTTAAAAAGAAGTGCTTATTTAAGTCAAAGAGAAAAGATGCTGTAGGTGATCAAAAAGCATGCTGCAGGTGATCAAATGCTAATAGGTAATAAATCCTGAGAGAGAGGAAACACTTTTCAAGACAGTTTTTGTATTTTTGGAGGTCCAATTAATTTTTGAATGTTTGAAGTGGCAACATTGATACATAATTACTGGTAAAAAGAAAAAAAAAACTGCTTAGGTGTATACATATTTGAATCTTTTTTTTTTAGTAGTACCTACTATAAATACACACAGTTTTGAACATGCAGTTTATATAGCAGATACTAATATGCACAAGGAACTTATTTACCTCTTTTCTTCTAGAATAAAGTTTGTATCACTTGGCTCAGAGGAATCTGATTTAATGTACAAACCTTTACTACATTTGTCTTTAACTCTATTTATTTTACATTTATGTAAAATAATGAATAAATAAATAAAATCATGTTTTTATCTAAAGTACAAATCTTTATCCAGTATTCTCTTTCCTGCTCTAAATATGTAAATTGAGAAAACATTTTAAAAATATTTTCTACCATTTTGTTTGCAAAATAGCAGGTTTAGTTAGTACAGCAGATGCAATACTAGCATAGTGCACCAAGAGGTGGATTGCGCTTTCTGACCAAGTGGGCATGCTAACACCCTGGTGCAATGCTAATGCTGGGAACAGTTGATGATAAATTTCCATAGTTCTCTGGAGCAAGCCAGCCTCACTCAGCCCTGCAGTTTCTCAGGACTGTAGCACATCACTGATGGATTACATTTTTCCTTTTGTAAAAGTCAGGTCTCCTAAAAAAGCTGGGCTTCAGCAGGACCCCTTGTGCAGTGGTGCAGTCCCCAGGGGAAAGTTGCAGAGTCCCAGTTAGCTCAGACCTGGACTGCCTGAGCCTCCATCCATCACTACATTTGCCTCCAAGTCATTTAATGTCCCTAGGAAGATTCAACGATGGTGCTCAGAGGGCACCCAGTAGCTCAGGTTGTTGCTGCCACTTGTAAGACACTACTGCTCATCCCATGGGCACATTTTACTTCTCTGTGAGGCAACAGATACTGAACTGCAATAGCTCAGTTTGACAAAAACTGGAATTTTACCTGTGTCTTGTACCAGCTATAGATAGGAGCTCTTTTTCTGGCAAGAGGCAGCTCAGACTCCCTTCTCCTTCCCTCCAAGCAGCTTGGTAGCCTGTTCCTTGCTGAAACTGTCTTCATACCACATTATTCAGAGCACTGCATGGACATGTATGGAGCCAGACTTTCTGATGCTTTACATCTTGTGTGCTTACTTACACCAATGCAAGTGGGTGAGGAATGCTTCTGTTCTGTTTCAACAGCATTTTAAATCCTACAGTAATATAAATGAGCACACAAGACGGAGGGCAATGGCAAATCCAGCCTGTATTCTTTCAGCATATGCCTGCTATGTTCATAGATATAAGTTTGACTGGACAGTATTAATGCCTTTTCTTTATTTCTTTTTCCCGCAAACCTTTTCATTAAGAGTAAAATAGCACAAGCAGTTCTTTCAGGCATTTAAGGTTTACCAAAGTTTCTCTGAAAAAGAGCAAAGTAGTCTTGATTTTTAAATTTGCAATTAGCTTCACAGATCAGTGGTAAGGCTGATTTACATAAGCTCTGAGAACAGATAGCTCCCATCAACTATAATTGGAGCCATGGGTTCATATTCTGCAGTCCCTCAAATTCTATATTTTGAACAGCTAAAAGATAAAGATCCAAATTCAAGTACTAGTGTAATATTTAGACAACTGTCTTATTCAAGTCATAAGAAGCAGCAAAAATATTTCCTCAAGTAGGGCAAAAAGCAAAGACAAAGTACTAGTCTTTATGAAGATGTAAGAGAGTTTGTTCCCTCTTCTTTTTTTTCCCTTCCAGACAATTCCAAATTAAAATAGAACTGAAAGGACCTAAGATTAAAAAGCAGCAAAAAGGTTTGGATCCCCTTGTTCAGTCAGTTATTACCTTCATAAATCAAAAACTAGACAGCAAATGAATTGGCTGTACTTACATTGTTGTTTATTTACCATCCAGTTATGGGGCATGGCAAAGCAAAACAAGAAGATCATTGTTTCAGCCAGACCTAGAGCCTTTAGGCTTATCCCCCACTGCCTCTTCTAGGTTTCGGGTCAGCATAGCAAGAGCAAGAAGCAATGTGTAATTTAGCTGCTGCTTTATTTTCCCTCACTCTCAAATCCCTGATTGACTTGACTGTGATATAGAGGGAGCCAGTTTTATCATGGCAGTTTTGGAGAAAATCACCTAGCAAATGGCACCCCTGGTGAAAAAGAGTCTATGCCACAGAAATCACAGTCATTCTAAAAGCCAGAACTCTCAAGCACTTTTTTTTTAATAATGCAATTTTAGATATCTTCAGTGCAAAAGCAGGCCTATCAATGGCATCTAGGGTTTCTGACACCTTCTTTGAATTCTACTTTATGGTTTCTTAACACTTAGCATTGAAATGAAATATGGCATGGGCAAGCTAAACATACAGACAGTTAAGATGAATTGCGCTGTCAGAATGTTCCTCTTCCCCATCCCAAAGAAGCTCTGCAATTAAAAAAAAAACAGGAAATAAATGTTTACTTACACAAATAAAATGGGAGACAGCTTCTGACAACACTAAAAAACTCAAGTTTTTGTTATGTCTCTAGTCTTCTTCCTATCCATTCTCATGTGCTCTTAAAGTTTACTCAGCTCTCACTGAACAATCCCCCGACTCCATGAGTTGCTCTTTTCAGTTCTTCAAAACAGTACTTTCTATTTTTCCTTTAATGCATTTGTGTCTCCAAAACATATGGATGGTTTTACTTTGCCACCAGTAAGATCCCCGTGAGTGATAGCCCATTATTATCATAGCTGCCAATTTGCACAGAAAAGTCCCTAAGTGTAAAACAGTAACTATTAATACAAATAAACAAGTTGCTATGGAGGAGGAATACAGACACTTCCTCGTGCCTTGATAATCCTCCTCCTCCAAAAAACTCACTTTATTTATAGTATCCTCTGCCTTAGTTGCTTTCCTTTCATAATTAATTCCATTAAATTTGTTGAGGTTATGTACCCAAAGCAAAATCAAAAATTAAAAAAATGTTCATCACAAAAATTCCTCCAAGGAGTTCTCAAATATCTGTCACTCATGTTGTGTGTTTGATTATGAGGAGAAAATGTATTTTTTATAGATGACCATTCTCAAGCAATGAAAGATAAGTTGAAGAATTGAGGGAGGAACAGGATTTCACTGCTATTTACTTATTTTTAAAACACAAAGTTAGAATGACATCTCAAAAGTAGGTTCTCTCCCTTTAACATATGGTAAATAATACCACTGACTTGAATGGATTCATTGTGGATTTTCAGGTAGTTTAAGTGAAAACACATTTTTCCTTAAATATTAAAACATGCTCATTAAACTTGATTTTTACTGTTTAACTGTGTTTATACCTCTCTCTTTAGCAGTGCCACACTGTCTAGTGTCTTTTTTTTCTCTCAAATAGTCAAAGTTATGAAAAAACAGAAAGTAATTTTACTGTTTGAAACCCCATTATGCTTGAAAAAGAAAAATAAACAAAACTAAAGACAAAACCACTCCCTCCACATTCACTCACCAGGATGAGAGAAAATGAACATTTTTGTACTTAGGAGGCCGCATGAAGCCTTCTAGCTCCGTGACACATGAATAGCAACAGATTACTGGGTCAATTCACACGTTTTCTGTTGATATTACTCAGCATGATACCACGCAAGCACATTTTTCTAAGTATTTCCACCGATTTGCCATTTTTGCTTCAGGACTTGCCTGTTTCCAACCTGGTTGGAATTACCGCAGCAAAGCAGCAAAAGTAACATCATGCGGCATGTGCAGCCTGGGGCACGCACCCCTCACGGACCCAGCCGTACAAGTGGTGGAGATTACTGCTTGTGTGTGGTAACGTCGGCTGGGCTCGCTTGGGTCACCTCTCGAAACTGCGGGAGCTAAACCGATCGATTCGGTCTGAAACGGATTAAGGAACACTACTACTCGCTGCCAGCAAAGCTATGGAGGCAATAGCTTTGGCAGGCGGAAAGTGAAAAGTAATTGCAAGGTGTGGGGGGAGGAAATGTATTTCTCCTGTGCGGCTGGACCTGGAGGAGGCCATCTGTCAGCAAACTGACTTGCTCCGGAGAACTGGAGCAGCTCTGTGGTGCTGGGAGTGGAAGGTTTCCTCAGCTCCTGGTGTCCCCGCACAGACAGACTTGGAGCAGAACAGTCTTGTTCGTTCCTGGTCACAGACAATACCCATTCAAATGCATGGAAATATTCCCGGCAGCATGAGCACGCTGCACGGCCCCCGGCTGCTCCTCTCACAGTGCTGACAGAGACCAGTAGTTACTGCGGGCTCTGCGGTTAAGGCTGGAATCATGTCGCTGGTTTCACTGGAGAGAGGCAGGGAACTGGGTGCAGCTGGTCCTGTGTGCAGCTCTGGGCCGGGTGGACTCTGCGCAAGCAGCTCCCCAAACTCCTCCAAATTCCTCAATGTTTCCTCAAGGTTTCCACAATGTGGCCGAGCAGCGGGCTCGGCATGGGAAAGCCACCATGATCACTAGCATCTGACATGGGCTACCTCAGATTTCCAGCTCGAAGGTGCACTCCTTTCACAGACCAGGACCCCGAATCCCCACCATGCTGAGGTGACATAGAAGGACAGGATGAGGGGAGCCCGGGTATCCCTGGCACTGCGACACCACAAAATCCCTGCATCCCGCATCATGCTGCCAACCCTGCCTGAAGCTGGACCAGGCCTGCTGTCACCACAGCCCTGCTGGGGCACCCAGCATCCTCCACAGTAGAGACCCTTCTGCTGTTGATCTTGACCCTTTGGACCCATCCGTGGAAGGCATCTTGTGCAGAATCTCTTTTCCTGCAGCCTCTGTAATGCACTTTACACAGCAGTGCATCCACAAAGGAGAGTGGGATCTCAGAAACAAACGAAAAATTAACTCGGCCTGTTACGGCAGCTTCTCATGCACAACAACTGCAGAACCAGCCTTCACCATATGCTAAAAGTATCATATATTTCTTATACCTGTGGGAAAGATTTTTCTCTTATACATGAAATGGACTGTATTACAAACAGCTTGTTAAACGTGTGACAGATCGGCTTGAAACGATGGTTCTTGTACTCTACAGGCCTGCACATTTGCTAATAAACTGACTACATATACAAACAGTCTGTTCCAGGGTTTAAGCTCCTATTACACTGGTTCATGTTTCAACATGCAGCCACTCTGTAGTTTGTGTTTTCAGCAGAACGAGTAAGTGGATGCATATGCATTACGATTCCAGACATCGCTCCATACCAGATGTGGTGCCTTTATTTTTAGTACTGCAGGAGTGTCTGCTGACCCTTTCTCACCCCATGTCTAATGAAAGATTGACTGCTCTGGGTTTTCTTATGGTGAATTATATATTAGAGGACAGTGGATTTAAAAATTAATTCAAGATTAATTTAGGGATGACTGCACATGGAATTATTTGGCCAACAGATGAAAAATGAAAATTTCACTACAAAGAAAAAAAATTGTAGAAGTGTCAAATTTTAATCCAATTTTCTATAAAGAATGATCGTGTTCTGAGACCCTTGTAAGGACTACAATTAATCATTCAGAGTGATACCCCTTTTCCACTTGCTATGCAAGCTCCCCTCTGAGCCAAAGCACCCTCCCTGCTCCTCTGAAGCGGGGATTCATGTGCTTGGTCAGTAAAATAAATTAGCACTGTACCAAATGGTTCCAAATTCAGGAAAACACAATAGCTGAAGCATACACTTAAGTGAAAGAAACACAGCTATTGCATGGACAAAGGGAGAAAAGAAAGAAAGAAAAATAGTAGTACCACTTCTAGCCTGATTTACGGCTTCTATGAAGGCTTGTAACTTTTTAGGCAAATTAGAAATGAATCAAAAGCCAGAAAATGGATCTCTTTCATTTAAGACTGTTAAATTTTAATGGCAATGTTAGACATAGTACAGACACCCCTGCTTCACTAAATCAAAAGGAAATACAAAGTCAACTAAATTCTATCTTATATGTTTAGCTGTTGTGGGATTTTTATATTAAATAAAATAAGAAGAAAGGACTCTAATGAAAAGCAGGCTAGGAAGATGGATGCTAGGAGCTCACCTTACTGACTAAGAAAACAAATACTGCATAAAATGAATAGCCCCTTTTAACTAGTAAAGACTGAACTAAATAAAACCCTCCACTTGTCAGGAATTGAATGGTATTCTCCTCTATTTATCCTGCTTCTGTTTTATCTATTTTAATATTAAAGAATTCTTATTTTCTGTGGCAATTCTTGCTTCCTGCACATAGTATGCATGGAGGATGAAGAGAGGGAACAGAGAAAATGCACTATGATGTCGTTTAACTGTCAGACTGACCTCGAAGAATAATTTTAATATATTCCCAAATCTACAATTTATTTTCTATCAAATCTTAAAAATTAGCAGGGCCTATTTTTGAAAGTGGTGAATGAACTACAGAGCCTTATGTAGAAGGAACTGTAAGATGAAAAGGACTGAATAAAACTGAATATGCTTTCCATTGTGGAGCATAGAAAATTTAAAGGCCTTGCTGCTACGTATGAACAGTACTGAACATATAGACTGTGTTAAGGAGAAATTAACTGGGCAATCATGGATGCAGGATAAAAAATGTGTCAAATCAAGGGCTGCAGACTACAGGAGCAGGGCAGCTAATTTGCATAGGCTCTCCCTACCTCCCTGCCTGATTTGTACCTCTCTTGGTCTTGTTACCATGCTGGAAAGGAAAACATTTTAAAATGGGACTTCTGCAGGCGGGCTGATTTTTTGCTGAATCAGCAGTCTTGACACAAATTGATTTCTGCATCTTCTACCTCGTGAAAGCTAGAAAATGTTTTTAATTGAACATGGCCCTAATTTACAGGACATACTGCGGCAGAAGACAAAAGGCTGGAAATGACAGCAAATGCATGCTATATTATACATACCATAACAATGGTAAGATCTATTATATACTGGCAATTAATGATTATTTATTATGTGTCATTTACCAGGAGACAGTATATATGTCATTTATGAAATGCAATAAAATTTAATTTTGCAAATTAAATGCAAAGAGGTAAATATATAGAATAAGCACACTGTCTAAGTATAAGTTGAAATAAAACAGGACCCTATAGTTCCCATGATTAGACACAAATGACACTACAATTTTTTTGGATGATAAGATCACTAGGTTTCAAATTGATCTGATGAAGTTCAAATACATACATTTTAATTTTACTAGATGGAGAAGGATAATTCAGCTAACTGTTTTAATGGACTTTTTTTTCTAATTCCTCACAGAATTATAATAGTCATTACATTTAATTATAGCCAAATCTGTTTTGAGTTTTTAAGTAAAAAGCACATAACAATAATCTCTTCTCAGATGTACAAAATGTATAAGAGGTCTATTGTCAATAGTCTTGTGTTACTTGTGTGGGAATCAAGCATTTCCCTATATATGCAAGGGTTTCCTTTGGGAAAGATCATCTCCAGAGAGTCCAAGTCCAAAGCTGCTATGAATTTTAACTGAAAAATCTTGCAATTTAAACATATTACTGCTAAAATCGTTATCTTCTATCATTTTGGGAAAGTTTCGTATTCTTGGATGAAAGCATAGGTACTTATTTAGGAATGTACTGAAGTATCCTGGAAAGAAAAAAAAAAAAAAAAAAGAAAGGAAAAAATAAGGTTGAGTATGTCGTCAGTCCTGTAAAATTAACAGCTACCACATCCGAAATGGTTTGAGACGTACCATCATCTGCTAAAATGAGTGCAAGTCCATGAGCCAGGAACTCCTGAGTTTTATTTCAGCTCAGCTATGAGCTCACTTTGCAGCACAGGGTAAGTATGGAGTCTAGGGGATAATGATTACTTTGTTTTTGCCTCATTGACTTAAACGTGTGTATTCTGTTCTTTTCTTTTTAGTTTTTATTCCAGTCCATAAGCTTATGAGGCAAGGACAGTACCTGACTGAATAAGCACGTATTCTGGAAGGGATATAAATCTCCAGGCTTGAGGGCAAAAGCCAGTCTGTAATTCTAAACAAGGGAAACTTTGCTTCCAGGCAGATTATCTCCGAACTGCCAGCTGTAGTGTTTCTTTGTCTGAAGCAGCTGGTACTGACCACTCTTGGAGATAGGATACTAGGAGAGATGGATCACTGGTTTGATCCAGTATGGCAATTCCCAGGCTCTTCTACAGTGCCAATTATATTACTGGCAGTCAAAAACAATAATAAGATTACTGAGAGGAATTTAACTAATGAGATCAAATAAAGAATCAATATTTGGTGGGGAAGGGAAGGTCACCGTATTGCCAGATGTCCACAAGTTATTGAATCAAAGGAGTTTTTTCATTTGTTTGTTGCTTTTTTCCCCCATGGTAATTTTAACTACGGTCTTTCAGAGTCTCTACTTTCAGAACCTTTCTAATATAATTTTAAGGGGATCGATGGCTGCATAAAATAAATCTTGAGAAGAAGAGTGACAGATAATTAATGGAAGTGAGGGAGAAGTGGGAGGAAGGAGAAGAAAGTTTGTGAAAGCGGACTGGAAGCGTGCACATTGGTAAGTGATGGATGACACTGAATTGTATAAGAAGCCACAAGCAGGGAGGCAGAAGGAAGAGAAACCTTGCTGATTCCTCCTCAAAGAGTACATTATGCGGTGTGCTTCCCAACAGCAGAGTCTGGGAATTAAAATGATGCCAACAGTTAGAAGCCAAAACCTGGGAACAGCAACACACTGACCTCCCTCTGACAGGAATGGACACTTGGAGATTGTGAGTGCTGAACAAGTTTAAGCTTGGACTGGAGGCCACAGCTCTTATTTAGGTTCACCTTCCTAATAAATTCTGTTGGCAGAAAGGACGGGGAGCCCCAACTCTGCTGGAGTGGCGTTAGTCTGTAGGTTAGAGTGCTGCGATCCCAGATGGCCGAGGCAACGCCAGCTGGTAGCACTTGGATAAAGAGTTCAGTCTGATGAAACACAGCCTGACAGCTGGTATCAGATGCTGGAGAATTGTAACTTTCAGAGAACGTGTTGCTATTGGAGTCTTGACAGAAATTTCAGGGGGGCGAATATATAAAAATTTCGGAGACATTAGAAGATCTCATCAGCTTTGAAAGGAGAACTCAGCCAGGCTTTGCTGATGTTACCAGCTGAGGAGATGGTCTGCACTTTCTAAGGGCCCATTTACACTATCAAGCTGTAGAAACAGTAAGATTTCTTGTTCAGTGGAATCATTATCAGGTTCTAAAACCAAGGCTAAACTTAAGGTAATTAGCTCATTTGCTATACACTGGATTCAGTTGCATTGCTCTCTTTCTGGCAGTAGTCACTTCCTTACTTTCAGTTTTAGTGCTGAAAGGACCCAAATTCAGGAATCAAGCTTTATAAAAAAACAAACTAAAAGCCAACATTTTGACTGCACCTAAAGATGGACCGGAAAAGCAGGGATTCTATATCATGAAATGACTTTAAGGAAATATTTCATGGGTATGAGGCTGCATTTTGTCACAGCTGAAGTTTGTAGACTTATCTGAACTCTATTGTGCATAGTGAAATTTAGAGTTACCCAAGCACATGTAATAGAAATACAAGACAATTTTGACAGAAAAATCTCTGGGCTGGATGGAAAAATAGATGAGTGTTTAGCTGTTCTTATTCCTTGATCATCAGAACTCAGGGAGGTAACCAGCATCCCCTCAGGTACTTTCTTTGCCTTATTTTTATTCCTAAAAGTTAGATATTAAGTCTAAACTCATCGTTCAGGCTTTATCAGTAGCAAGGGGAGGGAGTAAAACATGATTCCCTTTTAAATTTTTAAATTACCTCGTATGAGCTGCCATGTCAGATGATGATTGCTGTCCTTTGAATATAGAGAGTTTAGATGACCAGCCCAAAGCAGATATTTTCAATGTTTGGATACACGTTTTACTGGGTAGAACAGCCTCACTGTGTTTAAGATGATCCCTCTTGGCACAGTGTTTTATCATCTAATTTAGGTGAATTCCTCCCCCTACTCCTCAGCACATTATTATTGTGTCTCCTATTTGCCAATAACTAATTCCTTCTATGCATTACAGGAAAACTAGAACCTTACTTAGAACTGAAGATCCAGTTACAGCTGTGAGCACTGAGATATCCATGCCTTTTGTGGATTTATGTCTGAAGATCAAGAAAATAGGGCCTAGAAAATTTTAGAGCTGATTAAAAGGCTGGATGAAATGGGAGCATTAGAAATGGTTGTCAACATTGAAGCACCAAGCAACTCACTGTCACGCATGATGATCTTACATATAAATTCAGTAAGAAAGCTGTTTAAAAATTGAATAATTGTGGAAAAAATAAAAGAGGATTTTTTTCACTTCTGTATATTTTAATATGAAAGACTTTCCATGTAGTAAATGTATACATTCTTCTATTTAATTATTTGACTTTCAGATTTTTTGAGGATTTTTCTACTTTTTCATCTTTTCCATTTGACCTCAAAAATAAAAGATAGAACCCAGATGACACAACATAAAAGGACAGAAGCAAGCAACTTATAAAATGAAAACCCTAAAACACAAGAAATTGTTTTTCCAGTTTTGCATTTTAAAAAATCCCATAAAATATTCGGTATTGAAAGGTTGTTTTCAATGTGTGAAAGAAGCCAATAAAATAACCTTACAAAACAAAATAATGGATGATATTGGAGATTCTTTCATGTCCTTCTTTAAGAGCATCGTTAGAGCAAAAGGGCAACCTCATTCTTCTTTCAGAACTCTAAGGACACAGATACTTTAATTTTCCTTGATAAGGTCTAAAAGCAGCAAAATAGTATCCAAGACCCAATCTGAGAAAAGCAACACAAAAACACTTGCTCTCTTTTCCATCTGTATTTCATAATTACTTTGAATTACTCTGAGTCAATAATCAATGCCATTTATTCCAGTGAAAATTATTTAATGGCTTAGAGCCATCAAGTTGTAACTGGTTCAATAACTTGCATGTATTTCCTCTTTCCCCTTTTCCTCTCACTGATTTTCACATACACCCACTGACTGCATAATGTTTCAAATTAAAAGGAAAAACTGAGGGCAGGAAGTGTTATTTGTACATCAGTTTATAAAAGTCCTAATTCTCATTTGTGCTTTTAAATGCTGTTTCAACTGTAATAAAAAGCATAGTAGCATATTTTTTTTCACTTAGAGGAATATTTATTACTTTCATTACTGAATGCAGCTGGAAAACTGTTTTTTTCTTATCTTTCTCCTTTTTTCAGTGAAATATTTTTTTAAGTTCCTTTTTTTTTTTGTTAATCATAGTGACTATATGGGAACCCCTGTGTTGCACCTTATTTTATCAGCCCAGAAGCCCAGCTGAAAAAGCAACCACAGAAAATAGAAAACAAGGTTCTAACATGAAAAATCTGCACTTAGCAGAGCTCCCTTAAGCTGTGCAATTAAGAGAGCTGTCATTTTTCTTCCCATTGCTTGGCAGTGGGCATCAAGCTGCCACTTGGAAAGGCGCCAGCGCTATGCACCATTGACTGCCCTTCCAGCAGATGCATATTTGCCAAAGTGTGCAGGGAACGAGGTGAAAATGGAAGCGAAAGCTGAGCAGACCAGCAGAAAGCAGCACTCACCTTTGCATTGCTAAAGGGCTCAGCAATGAAAGGTGCGAAGGACCTGGGAATGCCCAGATCCCCTTGGGAACGGAGCAGCAACCAGGGCTCTCTCGATTTCAGAGCAGGCTGCAAGCAGCAGGAGGGAAGGCAGCATGAGGAGAGCGATCGGCAGCAGTGTCCAGAAACCCTGGGACGAGCCTCAGGAGCTGATGAGCTGAGAGGGATTCTCATTCCCTCCCTCTCCCCCAGCATGGGCACTCAGGGCAGGTGTTGGGACGCTCTGATGTCTCTTCTTGATTTATTTATCTGATGAAAAATAATGAAGGGGATGATCCTCTTGAGTCCTTGGAGATTCCATTAACTCTGCAATTTGAACATATTGATAAGTTGGTGATTATCTTGAAATGAACTGGAGAAAGTGAAAGGGAAAAAATGCTTCTAGGAAAGGTATGTTTCATGTGTAGAGATTTTCAAATTTAGGTAATATTTCAAGTGTATCAAAATACACTAAAAAGACCAGAGGTTAATTATACTGGCATGATAGCTGGAACCACATTATTATAATTCTCTTGGAAAGCACTATGGAGCATATGGAGTGAATGAGGGGCCTATGTGTGCGTAATAAGTTCTGTATGGGGATAAGGTGAAGGAGCAAGAGCTCTCTTGTGTGTAAGAGGCACTAAATAAGGGGAAGCAAATGATTTAACTGCTTGAAGGACTAAGTTTGTACATAGCAACATATTCAAGGTGCCCTATCCTTTAAGCAGTAACATACATAAATTCACTCACTGCCATGATTCATCTTCATTTCATGCAGCAAACACTTGCAAATTGTCTATAGAACAAATACTGGAGAGTTTGCTCCTCACAGATATGCTCAGTTTGCTTTGGAATTTGATGTTTTGTGCTGTGCAAAACCATTAAGTGTTTGCCTTGCAAAACTGCTTCCCTGCTACTGCATTTTTCCTTTGTTATCTCTGAGTAGGTTTCTCTGTTTCCTGTTTTCTATCTTCTCACTTTTTTTTGCAAGGGTGTAGAGATCTCTGAGAGTTATTCTCAGTAACAGAAAGCACATGAAATTAAAAGACCCCAACAAGGATATTGCTCAATTTCAAAAGGTTCTGCTATTGGTTTTAAAGGATGGACAGTAGCTCACTTAATTTCAATCTAATGCTTATCTATTTTTGGTTATCTCATCTAAATTAATCATATAGGTCTCTGCTACAGTAAATAGAGTTAAGTTCTACCAAAGATTGAATTTTAAACACTGATTTTTAGATGGTCTGAATATTTTATATGTGCTCCTTTTGGCCTACAAAAAGATGCTTAGACATCGAACTTGGACTACATGACTAATTTTTATGTAGTTAAAAATAGGTATACTGAATCCAGCCCAAAAGATTGAATTTGTAGTCACTCATATTAAACAGGATAAATTGTACCTCAGCAAAGAATTCACTGAGAATTCTCAGTAAATAACATAAATTTAGTCTTCTGACTAATTTCCTTTCCGTTTGGTCTGTTCTGAACAGAATAGGGCACTTACCTGCTCTGAACTAGGATGTAGCTCTGCTTAGTTCAGTGTTACTAAGGGGTTTAAATCTTTCAGAAGTAGGATCAATATGCAGTATAAAAAGGTCTGAAATTAAGGGAACAAAAGCTAGATTTTTTTTTTGTTCAAGTGCTTGTTTTTCCTTCTTTCATATTGTTTTAGCAGAATTGTTGCATTTTTCATCTTTCAATTGCTGCATTTGCATCTTTCATATTGCTGCATCTTTCATATTGTTTTAGCAGAATTATTGCATAGACAATAACTTGCAATATTTGTTGAGATCATTCCCTGGGCTTTGCCTAAATAGTTTCTTATAATCGATTTTTGTCATATATAATTCATTTAGAATTTACATTATTTCCACTATAAATTAGAAAGGGAGTCCAAAATTTTTGAAAGCAAAAGCTCATGTGCAAACTCACTGTATATTTATTGTAAATTCTAAAGATTCATTTTTGATGTCTATCTGCAAGTGACTTAATCATCCATTAAGAGAAGAATAATATGGAAATTAAGTTATTCATAAGTGTATCATGTAAGGAGCTCTTTTCAGCAGTTTTTCTGAGCTTTAGGGTGTAAGATTACAATATCCTTGAAAAGGCCATTTTATTTTCCAAACTGTGGGGCACACATTCACTTCAGCAATTGGTTTCTTCATTTTCTAGTCATAAAACCAGTCTTTATACAAACAGCACATATCCTTTCTTTTTTATTTTTCCTCCAAACTCATTCCTGTCTCTTGCTGAGAACAGGGAAGCAGCAGATGTGGGAAAATATTTAATAGCATTTAGCCAATTATAAATATTTAAAAGCTGATCACCGACTTAAAAGTTCAAGTTTTCTAGATATCAGCAGTTATAATAATGTCATTTATTTAGTGTAAATTTATCATTGAACTGAACATTTTTGCTACTGTATTCATTGACATCTCGTAGAAATGATGATTTAAACACTGCGTCATTAAATAAAATAGAGAGTGGAAAATAAGGCATTAAATAAACTTAACCTGTTGGGCTGAATGAAGAGAAGAATGAAAAGTAGCTTGATCATAGTGTATATATATTTATGTTTGGAAATTAAAAATAGTCAAGCAAGGAGGTTTCAGTCTTACCGAAAAAATGCATATTTGACCAAATTCAATTTTCAGACGATGTCTCAAAGTTGTTTATATTATAAGCCAGAAGATTTCCAGTGTTTGGAAGCTTAAGTTAAATATATTCAATTTTAAGATGGGCAATTTCTTAGCAGAGAACGTAGGTAAAGATCAGAACATAGTGTTGCTTCACACAACGATTCACCATTAATTTGAACACCACTGTAACACAGGGGTGTATTAATCCAGCTTCTGAGACGGTGCGGTCTGTGTGAATTGCTGAAAGGAAAGGACTGACATGTATTTGCTACAGGCTGTCTAATGGATTCCTTGTTATTGTAACGATACAAGGCATTAATGGAAACTTTAGCCTGTCCTGTTGCTCTGAAATTCTTTCATCTTGCTTGTCTTGAGCAGATAGGGATAAACAGAGAAATTCAATGGCTTCAGAGTACTGACGATGGAGTGCATCTCTCTGGACTTCAGCTCTGTGCCATGACCACTAGCTGTGAAAGATCTGTAATAGCTTTTGAAGGAAATCCTTTCTGCTGGAGCCTTTGCACAAGCAGCTCATTGCACTGCTCCAGTGGGCCATGCAGCTAGAGCTGTCAGGGACAAAAAGGTTTCACATGTAGTGCCACATCTGGAGGGGCACCTAAGGGTGCAGAAAAAGCCTATCCATGGGTTACTTACTGCAGTCTGTTGGCACTGAGAGCTTCTTACTTGAAGCTTCACTGGGGAGTACATTTGATCATGCAGATTCATTCTCACTTGCTTTCCCTGGTTTTCATCTAGGAGAATGTCTTCAGGAGTAGGATCCTCACTCTTCATTTTAATTCACTTCTTCTGTGAGGCGTTTACACTGTGGTTGAGGAATTGTACCAAATTTCTCCCAGATTTAGCAGGTAGGAGACCGTTAGAAGAATCAAGACACTAAGACACCAGTCTCTGAGCTATTTATCTAGGTGACTTTCTGATAAATGGTGAGAAATAGGCAGTATTAAGTTGTCTTTTATCTCTCATCCTATAGTAGGTATCTAAAGAAATAGTTTGGAAATACTCTGAAAGCACTCGCTTCCGTCCTTTGATTGCACAAGGAGCCTAGCATGGCCTGGCCAGTGTAGATGGCTGCAGGGCAGATAACTAAGAGAAGGGGAAATGAGTCTCACCCACATGAAAAGGACATGTCCTGTTAAACACAAGCAACTGGCACTGCACAACTGAACCAATTTATTTTAAACACAGTCTGCCTGGAGTGAATGCCCCATACACTCTAGAATAAGTCTGCAAGCTTTTTTCTCCACCCACATGATGAAAAAAGAAAGTGTTAAGTAAGATTTTTCATTGCTTCTTTGCTGTCTAGAAATAAAGTCCCTTTTGCCATTAAAATCATGAATAATGCCAAAAATATCATTGCTGCTTAAAAAATTTAGATTAGTAATAGGCACGATAGGAAGTATTGCAGGTTGCTACTTGGAACAGCAATGTTCTTAACAACGTTAAGAATTCAAATGAACAGCGTGGATATCTATTTCAATTGAAGAATAATACACCAAAGTTTTTTTTCTCAGTGCTGTTGTAACTCCTGAAAAAACTTCATTGTAGCTTTTTTTCTAAATACATGCCATTCCTATCTAGCAAAGTGCTGCTCCCAAACTATATGACCTATTGGGCTAGATTTGTGATTAGATATTGCTCTGATGCTGCCGTTGAAGTTTCAATCATCAATATGTACTTTGTGAAAGAAAATATCTTCTGTTTGAAGCATGTCTTCTCATGATAATATTAGTTCATGAAATCTTACTACAATATCATCAACACAGAAATTATTTAATTTGTACAAACATTAAGAAGCTAAATCATTTTCTTTTGCATCATATTTTCTTCTCATTTTTGTTGCTAACATTATTACATCTGTAATATATACTTTTTTCCCAAATCTCGTGATGAAAAAAGAGAGCATATGTGCAAAAATTAATGCATTCATTCACAAAAATCCACAAGAACAGGAACATTATTTGACACACAAAACCTCTGTAAGACTGCAGTGTCCCTCTTCAGAAAAGCTTTCAAGCATGCCCTAGACTGGCATGTAATTAGGAGAACTACACTTCTTCTTTACCATACCCATTGACAAGTACCATATTAATGCCCAGCCCAGTGTGCAGCATTGACCAGTGTGGCGATAAGGGAGGGCATGAGTTCCAAAGCAGGAGAGCAGAGGCTTGTAGACAGGAAGCTGGAGTTTGTTTGATTGTAATAACTGGAGGCCAAATGGAACATCTCTGCTTACACACAGCGAGACTAGTGCTTAGATAAGCAAAGGAAATGGGGATGAAACAGTTGTAAAGTGCCTTTCCAAGGCTGCACAACAGACCAGCTGCAGCATGGCAGATCCACTGGGTCTCTCACTCCTTCTCCAAAAGCTTTGAGGTTCCCCAGCATATCCAGTCTAAGCCACCAAATTGTAACATAGTCCTGGGTGTGATACCTGCAATTTCACAGTTTGTATCAGCTGGTTTCCATCCCTGTTCCCCTCAAAATAACAGCCATTAGAGGCTTCAGGAAAGATGTCCTTATCACTATGAATCTGCAGCAATGATATACTGACAACATAAATAAAAGGAAATAATTGACAGTATTTGTTCTTATGAAAACTGTCTCTGGCCTCCCAGGCCCGGGGATTGTAGTAATAGGTTTTGTTTGGCTCTTAATGTAAATGACTGATGCTGTGTACAAAACATATATTCTATATTTAGTGGATAAGAGTATGGAGGAAGGCTCCAGATGTTGGATCAAGGGCTGCATATCTTTTTCCCTCCTGGATTAGTTAACTAAAACACTGACATAACACTAAAGGAAGGATCAGTCTAACAGAGAGAGGATTTTCAGTGATTCTCTCCTGCCTGCCTCCTCTCCTGCACTTAAATTTAAGTCACAAAAAAGCACATTTGCAACATATACCCATAGTCAAGGTCAGCAGCTGGTGAGTAGAATCATAGAATGTGTAAGGTTGGAAGGGACCCTAGAGGTCATCTAGTCCAAATCCCCTGCACACGCAGGGTGACCTACAGCACATGGCACAGGGCTGCATCCAGCCGGATTTTAAGTATCTCCAAAGAAGGAGACTCCACAACCTCTCTGGGCAGCCTGTTCCACTGCTCTGTCACCCTCACAGTGAGGAAATGCTTCCTGAAGTTCCTGTGGAACTTCCGATGCTTCAGTTTGAAGCCATTTCCTCTAGTCCTAGTACTCCTAAAGTGCTCTGAAAAAGTGAGATTTCATTTTCACAGCTACACTGAACCAAGGCAAGAGCTGGAATTAAAAGCAGTCAGACACTCCAAACTCCTCTGCTTTGGTGTGGTAACACCTCAGCTTGAGGTTTTGTGAAAATACTGCTTTCAAATATAAGAGCTTGGGAAGCTGGCTGCAGTAACTGACAACACTGCATTGTTTCACTGCCTCTTTTTTTTTTCTTTTTTTCTTTTTCTTTATTTTTAGAAATAAAAAAAAAGAATTGGAGAACTTGAGAGACATCCTTAGCCTGAGTGTGGACATTCTACTTTACCATCCCAGCGAGCACCTAACCCTTAAAAACGTTCAGTTCCTTAGCTCCGCAGAGGCACATCACAACTCTACAATCAGCTGTTTTCTGAGTAACACAGCTGGATCCAGCTTGGATCTGCTCAGCCACCTTTACCAGAGACAGAAAGGCCAGTTTGCAGAAGTCAACTTTTCCAGCTGCGTTGTCAACCTTATGCCAGCGCTCCTGGTCCCACTAATTTCCTCACAGAGCATCTTGGAAGTGGGGCCAGGCAGCTGGCTCTTGGTGCACCAGGGAGCAGGGGTGGCATTCTCACACCCTGCCCAGCCCACCTGGTGTGGGAACGCTGGGAATGCCAGGAAAGGTATTAATAGGCTATGGCCATGCAGGAGCGTGCGGGTGGCTTAAATTAGTGTGCTATATTTGCAAGTCGCTGTGGTGGGACGGCCTCTTG
Organism: Nothura maculosa; assembly: GCA_032353885.1. Classification (NCBI taxonomy): domain Eukaryota; kingdom Metazoa; phylum Chordata; class Aves; order Tinamiformes; family Tinamidae; genus Nothura; species Nothura maculosa. The sequence continues at coordinate 1,521,351 of JAUBOD010000729.1, forward strand.
AGAAGAAATGTGCCCTCTGCACCCACGACACACTGTCATTTCATTCCCTAAATTTATGTACAGGGATGGCCCCAGTAATGAGTTATAAGGCACTTTTAATAGGGCATATTTGCATGTTTCTGTCTAAATGCGTGATGTAAAACTCTGATCCCAATAGATGAACATACAGAACAACACAGATTTCTGTAACCACCCTAAGAAAGTCAGCCTCTGGTTATGAATAAGCATATAAGCGTTTTGAAGAGAGCTAAATTTCTTTTTGGACATATATGCTGTGTTAAATTAAACAAGCAGCAGTAGATGTAACTAATGAGGATTTAATGTGGCAGTCATTTCAGTCTTTTATTTTTTCAAATTTCCACAAAAGCAGAAGACCTCCAGACTTGCTCTATTCTGACTCCTAGTAATCAATAACAAAATCTCTGTAGTTTAAAATCAGTTACACAGACTCTGCTCTTCACACTGGTGCAAGCCAGCATCTAAGCTAACCACTGTAATGTTCCCTTTTCAAATAAGAGTGATTACCACTCTGGTGAAATTGCCACAGACAGCCATTTGTATGTGATGATATTATGTCACCATAGTTTTTCAAACTAAACTCTGTTTCACTCTCTTATAATCAAGTTCAGTAATTCACTCCAAGTTTAATAATCATCCTTGGAGGATATTTTTCTAGTAGCATAAACTAGTTTTTTTAGCTCATAGGGGAAAAATGATGTTTTTGTACTACGTACAAAAAATAAGTTACTAGAGACAATATTTGACCTAACTTAAAAATGTGAATAAAGGAAAGTAAATGGAAATCAAGATAGAATAAGATGCAGATGTCTGTTTGGAAAATGCGACCCTGATTGTCATCACAGAAGTAAATTGCAACTAGAATCTCATGAAGTGACTTCTCAGTTCTTTATCATCCCCCATCTGTGCATCTCAAACTTCATCTATTTTATGGTCTAGACAGATCTTAATGTCTTCGCTTCAAGGAATGGTAAGCTAAGATCCAGAAATTTGGACAAAGTTTGGCTTTTCAGCCATTGGCAGAATGTGGAAATAGGAACATAGCATTCTTATTGATGTGTAATTTCCTGCTTCTCTAGCATGGCCTTTCCCTGTATAAACTGGGGAAAAAAAATCGTGCTCAGATATTCTCCCACTAGGGAATATAAATGTGCTTGTCTGATAGCAGACCATGCTGCTATTCTTTCTTTAAGAAATAGCTCTGGCCACACCTAAATACCAAGCAATGAACATTTGAAGCATTCGAGCCATTCATTTCCCAGACAACATTTCTGATAACAGAGGATGTTGTGTGATTCCCCCAACTGCAGGTCTTGCTACTGTATCTTTATTATACTTTCTGCAATGGCATGTCTACTTTGGGAAATGACGACTCCAATGTGGGTGGATGGAAAGAGATCTGCCAGAGGGTGCAAATTTTAAATTGCAGCCACAGATACACCCTTGTGTGCTGCCTTCTCAAAATATCAGGAAAAGTCTCCAAGGAATGCCTGGAGCTTGACTCTACGTAAGGATATATCCCGCACCTCACCATTTTTCCTTCAGTATTAGAGAAACAAATAACCTAAGTGCAATTAATGAATGCAAAAAACCATAAATAATATTCATAGATTCTTAGAGCAGGCCATTATAAAAATCTTACTGGAGCAGCTGAAAAAATATATAGATTTGTCTCACTACTGGCTTCCCAGGGCTCAATAAATGGTTAAAAATGCTGCTTTGAAGTCAAGGTGACTTACTGCTCATGATCTTTGCACTGAAGTCAGATTCTCTCATTTTTCAAAATCGATATCCATAATGCATTTGAAGAATCCCAGTGTAGAAAGTAATACTTACTGCTGTAACTGTGAGAATTTGGTAGGTAAAATAATTGTCAATAAAAACACTAAGAAACAAATTAAAGAAGTAATTGAATACAAAGCAATTCCAAGGAAACATTAGAAAAGTTTTAAAAAATATTGTTTAAAATAATGTTAGTAATGATAAGATACCATCTCTACCTCAGAAAATAACACGCTTTTCTCAGAAGAGTGCCTGTTTCTAGCTGGGTAAACTGATTGCTCAGTTTCTGGTTCCCTGCATATCTGTTCTTATTAAAAGGAAGTGCAGAAGTTCAGTGGGATATATATTGTACCCTCTGTTATTGACTCTGTTTCAGGGAGGAAGCTGATGCACAGAGGAAAATGAAGATTTTAGAGACAGAATATTTATCATATAGCCTTAACTCAAGAAGTCACTCGCTTAAGAAATGTTTTGCTTATAAAAATATATATGAAAAAAGTTTTACATCGCAAGTCTTTATCCTTTCAATGTAACAGACTCCCAAGTGGATATTTTACTCAAATTCTGAGTCAGCCTGTAATGTCTGTATGTATTTAATGCTTTGTACGTGAAAACTGTTGGCTGATGTAACTACTTCCTCTTTCTTGAATTCAGTAGATCTAGTCTGCTTTTCATTATCTTCTGTATGTGCCTGCGTCTCCTAATATAGCAGTTATAAGAAAACTCAGCTAGCTCACAGTTTCAGTGCATTAGAGCACAATGTAAACATTCAGGAAATAAGCAAGTCCTTTTGCTTATTTTAGAACCTATTTACATTGTACATCCAGACTCTGCTGTTTAGCCCCTTCAACCTTCTTTTCCATGGATTTCCTCTAACATACATTATGCCTTCCTGCCAAGAGGTGCTTAATTTCAGACTATGTATAATGATCAGAAATCACAAGATTTGATAAGATTTTACAGGGCTGAATTTGCTTCTGCAAATTATTTTTTATTGTAGTGCACAAACCCTCTGAAGGAGTATATTATGTGATATAGCAAAAAAAGAAAAAGAAAAACAAAACCAAAAGTGACTACATGATCTGTTATACATGATATGTTACTACTTTAAAATGGCATTCTATTTTATAAGGAAAAAAAGAAAAAATGAAATTCATCAAAGTTTGAGTGTCAGTGCTATAGGATGGCTACTGAGTAAGAGGAAGAAACAGCATTATTTTCTTTCCCACAAAACCTCCAGTCTTCTAATATCATGATACTTTCAAGATAGTGTTGTAGGACTCCACCAACCCACCATGAAGAGTCATAAACAAGCCCAAATCCTTATTCTTGTAAATTTGGTATTACCCATGAAAGGAAAAGAGACAGAAATTTGGATCCTGTAATTGGCATTGTATGAGCAAGGTATTAAGCAGCTGTGTGAAGTTTTAGTGCTTTGTAGACGGTCATTTTTTCTTTATTTCTTTGATATACACTTTTTAAGAAAAGTTACCTGTGTACATAACACACTTTTGTCCTTCAGTGTAAAAAAAACAAACAGGAAAAATGGTGTGATGTGACTGAAGCAGTTAGTTATACTTGCATCTCTGTTGCAGTTTTTGCTGATATAACTGTGGCTACAGGTAGATAACCTCCTTTAGACCTGCTTACTTAGCTTAGTACTGATTATTGCCTCTCCCTGGAGTAGCGAGTGATTGTGTGCACATCTTCTAATTCACAGCAGGCAAAGTCAATCTGTTTAGCACCTACCCAGCTTTCACCATGGAGAAACAAGCACAGGCCCCTGAAAAATTAGTAATTGTTTATGATTTATATTATTAAGAAATAATCACACTTACTAACTATACATTGCAAAGATAAAGATTTTAAGGTATGGGTCAAGTTTGAAACAGATGAGTGATTTGTTGGCAGTAGAAGGGAGAAGGAGAAAAAAACAGGTAAGCAGAGAACTGTTGAGGTGGTGATATATGTTATCAACATTATCTCAATATTAACAAAATTGTGAGTGTGGAGGTAATGTATGTGTTCACACATGACTTCTACGCTATGTATGTGCATGTGTATGTGTTTTAAGATATAGATATAGCAGAGAAGGAGAATTATATCTTGTTGATGTATGTTATCACTTATGTTTTTGAGTATGAGTATGTGAGTCTACATATAGAATCACAGAATCACAGAATCATAGAATCTATAAGGTTGGAAGGGACCTCTAGAGATCATCTAGTCCAACCTTCCCGCTCCAGC
>JAUBOD010000729.1:1528760-1550293 GCA_032353885.1 Nothura maculosa
TAGGTGTGCCTGCTGGAGCGGGAAGGTTGGACCAGATGATCTCTAGAGGTCCCTTCCAACCTTGTAGATTCTGTGATGATTTAACAGATTTACAGATGGCACCAACTATAATGTGAGAAATCCTTTATAATGCAGAAATGATATGCAGTGAATTTGTGTCAGAGTTGAATGACACACTTGCAATGAAGGCAAGCAGAATGAAGCTTACCTCTTTGGGATTTCATCATGAAGTCGAAAAAAAGAAAAAAAAAAGAAAAAGGTCAGTGTGGCTGAAAGCCAGTCTAGTATTTGCTGACATTTCAGGTGAACCTTGCCACCTTGTGTTTTGCCTTGCAAATCAAGTAGTGTGTGCAATTTCTTGTGGCTTTCATGCAGTGTGAGATATAACATGGTTTTTACTACATTTTCCTTTACATTGCTCAACAGATTTCAGTCAAGGGCTTAGGAGGTAGAAAGTGAGTTTAATAGCTTGAAATTGAAGGAAAAATTGTCAAGAGTCTCACTAAAGAAAAAATGAGAATGTTTTTCTTTAAAAGTATAAAAAGACAGCATTTTAACAAAGATAGCAAGCAGGATAGCCCAAGTGACTACCAGTCTTTGCTACCAGTGAGAGCTGAATAATGCAAAGCACTGTATGGAATTCAATTAATAAAGAAGTGAAGGATTGGAATATGTTTAATGCCAGTCAGCAAGCCCATGTAGTAATGGAAAGTAGATTTTGTTACAGGAACTGGAATTCATTCTTTGATGGGATTACAAGTTTGTTTGAAAGAGAAACTGTATAGATATAATGTGCTTATGGTTACGCTAGGATTTTTAGCTACCTGAGGTAAAAGAAATATAGCATTGAATTATGCCAATAAAGCAGAGAGTAAATGAATTATTAATTGACAACTGTTTGAAAGAGTAGTTAGGTCTATGTCAAATAATCATTACAGAGAGACCTTCTTCGTGGAATTCTGCCAGGATCACTATTGAACTTTTGGCAATATTTTTGCCAGTGATTGTAAATATACAGTCACTGATTAATAAAGTTTTTTATAAATAAAATTACTAGAATAATTAAAAAATGAGAACTTGGCATTTGGAGTAATATCTGCTCTGTCAGTCAGCTGCATCCATTCAAACATAATAGATCTGATTATATTATCAAAAGGAAGATTCAAAATGTATGGATCAGAGTCTTCACAGGCATAAAATAGTAAATAATAAAGACTGCTTAATCTAGGAAATGTGAGTATAAAAAAGATTAAAACATTTATAGTCAAGCAAATTCAAATATGACATTATACAGAGTTTCAAAAGTCAAATTGATTATTATTGAAACAAATTGCCAGCAGGTAACCAAATACCTCTTACAACATCAAAAGTAGGAATAAATAGGAAAACCACAGCATCATGTGATAAATAAGAAATCAGAAAAAAAAAGTAATATTTCCATAAATTCAGTAAGTCTCAAAAGGTTGATCAGTCTTACCTAAAAATGTATCTGTCCGAAATTAGATGTACTCTGAAACTCCACTATGTAGATATCAGATCAGGTTCAAAGGGTTCATATTTTCCCCTCTCTGAGGAACTTTCTCCACAGACAAAAGTGAGCCTCAGTATATCTTGTTAAATCTCCTTTTGAATCCTTTAAGCTTATTGCTTCTACAGGACTCTTCGAAAGCGAGCACCATGGGTCTTTTCCTTGTGGAGTAAAGAAATCATAACTAAAGCCTTCTTCAGAACCACTCAAATCCTGCAGTATTTGAAACTACTCACACAAGACTCATCTGAAATTTAATGACTTAGGACTCTTGTTTGTTTTATATATGCATATTGTATGTAAAATAAAGCCAACATCAATGATTCCCAGTGTTCAATACAGTATACATAGCAACACTATGACTTACTCTAGTCTAGTAGAGTGCCTTAATAACAAATCTTCAGGAAGTAGATTATGCCTGAGGCACAGTCATCTTCACAGTCAACATCGCTGATGGACTTGAAGTTCCGTGGATCATGAACACAGTATTTGTCCATAAGGTCATCCTTTCACTTTCTCTTATTTGTCTCTGCTTGCTGAGTGAATGCAGCGCCTTCCTTCTGGAGTACTTGAGGACATTATCTTCAAGACCTTAAAAAATGAATGTTAGGTCTCATTAGTATTGTCAGGAAGTAAGATAATGATCTGAGAAGTGGTTCATGAATGGGAATCTTTTTAAAGTTAAATACTTTGTTTCATATTTTAAAGGTTATTCTGAATAAAGAAAATGTGCAAACTCTCATCTTTCACAGAGGTATCAATATTAGAATGTAAGAACACTCTACAATTTAAACCAGAATAATTGATCTGTCAGCCCAAAAGGCCATAGTAGCGATCTGTTCTCAGCTCAACTTTTATTGAATCCTGGTTTCTTAGCTGAAAAGATCTCAAATTCAGCATGGATTGCAATCCAATAACCTTTGGATCCTCAAAGTCCCTTCAGGTTAGCGATATAGTATAGGAGTAGAATGGGCCAGCACAGAGAGTGTTCCCTCTCTTTCTCTCAGTGCAGCTCTCTCCTTTTGAACTGTTTGTGATTTGAGACTCTGGGGAAAGGAGCCATTCCATTTTTGTCACAACTACCTCAGATGTCCCAAGATAAAAGCATCAAATAACAATATTTTACTCTTGTAAAGCATTACGGAAGTTACTGGATCTTTTTTTTGATGAGAGTCTACATTTTAAAAAGCAACTAGTAACTTTACTAGTCTGACAGATAGCCTTTAAACAGCTTGATCCTCAAACATACATTGCTAAGCTTGCTCTAAAAATCAAGAATCTTCATAGTGTCTTCAGTGTAGACTCAAAAACGGAAGTGATCAGAATTGCCAGAATTGTACTGAAAATGTAGGTCAAGATGTTTATATTATATCAAGCTGAAGATTCATTCTTAGTTGCTGATAATAATAATTATTAATAGGGATAATGAAATCATTGAGATGTCTGATCACATATCATTTGTTGAAAAAGGCATTTTAGGAATACTGCCATCTGTTATTATGTACTACAGTGATTACACAAGCAAAACTGAAGTCCTCTTTTTTAGCAGTCTGGAGATCATGAATAAAAGTCATCAAAACATACAGAGCAAAGAAATGCATTAATAGGAAGAAAACTGCTATGTTCAAATAAATAATTGTATAGCATCTCAACACCCAGAGCAGCTAAGACTAAACAGCTCCAGAATATAAAACAGAATGTAATAACAATCCCTACTTTATGACAGAAGGCTGAAAATGGTTAGGGGGAGATAAAAAAGCAATCCATCGTTCAAAAAATTAAATAAATGTGTAATTTTCTGCGAACTACTCTGAATATTCTTCCCTTCCCTTCTATATAAGTGCTACATGCTGTTACAGGATAGAAGAACATTAGTTACAGGTTTTCCTTAGATGGAGGATTGCACAGGTTTGGTGTACTGCCTACCTACTGATTTTGCTCTCTGGATCTATTTGCACCATCATCCACACCACTGCTGTGGGAATCTAAACAACACACTTACTACATCAGCACAGACCCATTAAACTCTGAAGAACAAACCTGAATCAAATACATTGGTTGGTGGACAGAAAGGCACAAATCTTAGTACAGTTAGAATACTAACTCTACTAATTGTAGTTCTTAGGTACTAATTATCAACAGCTCAAATTTTTAGAGAATTTGTCATGGAAAAAAAAAGTATAGGTTTGGCGCTTCACTTTTATTAAAAATGTCACCAGCAAATCTTCAGCTATCCCCAGAAAGGATATATTTACTTTAAAATAAATTTTGCAAGATTTTCTCCCTATGACAATCGTTTTATTGACCTCTAGTCTAAAGCTTGACCATAGCTACAACCCAGGCCTTTGGCAGTACACAAAAAGGTATATCTAGCTCATTATACTTCCTTATGCAGTTCTCAAAAATAGGCTTTCTGCAACTCTGAGTGTTCATTTTGAGAAAAGAGTGCCTACCTGCTTGGCAAGACCCCATTATGTTCCAAATACATTGTTGGCCTGGTCATAGTCTCTTGATAATGAACTGCATAAAACAAGGATTAATTCATTGTTAACTGTTTTATCTCAAACTATGCAGACATTTCAAAATCATTTGCATTTCAAAGCAGGGATTTGCTCAAAATATTCAGATTGGCTTGAGAACACCTGCTTTTCAGATGCAGCAAATAACATGTACACACTGTTTCTGAAAAGCAGGATTCGGTCTTATTAAATTCAGTATATCAGAAACCAAAGGATGAAGAGAATCAACAGTAAATAAAATCACTTTTGAAATGTGTAAGCAGAGAGAAATTCAGACAAATTCTACAGAAAATATTTTTCTCTACTAATACACATGCATATATTGGTGGTTTAGGCTATTCTTACACATTTCTCTTTCTTGAGTCACCTCCTAAGTGAGACAGAGCTACAGCAAGAGGGTAGAAAAGTGGGGTTTGCAGCACTCTTGCACATGACTTGCATCTCATTGCGGAGCGGCACAAAGAGCAGCTGCAGAGGGATGAGAGCATGCTGCCTCTGAGCCTCGCATCTAGCCCATACTTGAAGATAGAACATTAAAGGAATATGAAAGGAAAAAAAATGCAAACAGTATCTCAAGCAGTGCTGGCTGAAATGTAAAAAGCAGATGAAAACCGTAGTCGTTTTCATAGTATGCATAGGAAGTGCTGAGGGGGGATGCAGCAGGGGAACTGGAAAAAACCTGGCCGAGTATTTAAAAGCATGTAAGTAACTGTCAGGAAGTGTCTGACTGTAAAATGTAGAATGACCGAATAGCTAGTGCATTTGAAAGTGATTCAGAAAACTTAAATCTTTTCTATAGGGTTCATCTGACTGAACATTGCCTCTACAGTAGACGCATCTGAGCCTAGCCTAGCCAATGAACAAAAATAGACACATTTTAGTTGTGATACATTTAATTTAATGCAGAAGATTCACAACCTAGAGGTGACTGTATCCCTGATATTTAGTCAGATGAATTTTACCTCTGTGTCTTCTTGAGGCTCTGCTAATCTCCTGTGGTTAGCTCTAATATGTTTCACACACACATCCTTTACTGTAAGAGTGATATTTAATCTACTTTCAAAAGAAACACTAAGCTTGATCATTTATTTTTTTGGTATACTTGGATAGATGGTATTATGTGTATATTCAAGTCTGTGAGTATAGATCTAGTTCTGTTTTTAATAATTAAGTCAATATTATAATTCTGAGATTTAGTTTAATAGCCTCGTCAGCAAAAAAAACTACTTATACTGCAGTTGAAAAGATGTGAACATCATGCATTTCAATACCTTACTGTAAGTGCTCTACAAAAAGACTTCTTGTACTGAACATGGGAAAAAAAAAAAAAGATTTGTGTGGCAATTGACAATCTGCTTTTGGGAAACTCTTGTCTTGCAACTAATTGCTGAGCTCTGAGTGCATTTAGGAGTCAATTTTGAGAAATTTGAATAAAAATTAAAATCAGGAATTCCACATAGGGAGTTCCTCCTGGGAAAAGTCCTCATGGCTCTGTTGTATTGCTGTACAAATCCTCCAATTTCAAAACAGGAAGGCAAGGCACAGTGCTAGAAGCTCCAGTAGAAAGACTACAAGTTGAGATCTAGATTCATCCCACTAAAATTTATGCCAAAGGCTAAGACCTTCCAACCTGGAAGATTCTGTGATTCTGTGAAGACATGTTAGACCAATAGTAAGCCTTGCTTACCTTGAAGACCTACTTCAACTGATGTCTGCAGTAATCTTCTAGAAGATCTTGTTTCCTCAGATGTAAGAGAGACTAAGCTGACCTTTTTCCATTTTAGTCCATTGTAAGTGCCATAATTTTAATACAATAATTCCAAACTTAAATTTCCAGCACAGATTATCCAACCAAACCTCCAACCTTCTGGATTTGGAGGCAGGTTGCTACACAGACAGACAATCAAACACTTCTTAATATATGAAACAAGGTTGCATTCTAAGGGAGCAAATATTTTATTTGCGGAGAAGTATTCAAGTAGTGGGTTATATCAAGTGACATCCTGAGGTGACATCTAACCTTAATTAACTTCCATTTTTTTAATTAAGAATCACTAAAACTAGAGTTTTCAAGGATTTTTTTCTATCTCGAAAGGAAAAAATAATTTCAAGGAAACTGTCATAAAAGTTCTGGCAAAAAGAATATTTTTTTCCTAAATGATTTTTCCTAAATGATTAGGAAATAATTTAGGATTGATTAACAAAGCTTCATTAAATTTAAACCAAAATATTTTGTCTTGATACTGACTTTTGCTCTACAAATATTTTAAAATATGAAGCTTAAAAATACATGACAATTTTTGAGATATTATTGTGATATTCTGCATAATTTAAAATAATGATTGTAATTGCATATCTTAACAAGAGGTTTCTTCTGATGTATTTAAAAAATGTTTTCCATTTTCTCAAATTGGAAATGATTTTGCTGGGGTCAGGTAGACTCCTCATCATCTAAAATACTTACATTTAGTCTAGATCCTTTTGTAAAAGGTAGACAACAATTCAAAAAGTCTTTGATGCTAAAGAAAGCTAGAACTGGATGAAATTGTATTGACTGAGTCACGCTGAGGATTAAACTAGATAATTATAGTGACTCCTCTGGCCTTAAAAATCCATCTTGCCTTGAATAAATAGTGCATCATTAGTCATTATACATGCAACACGATGATACAATTAATTATCTCTGACTTTCATTACATGTTTACTTATCAAAGACAATACTTTATAAAGGTATGCTCACTTAGAAATGAAGGATATCAAGAACAATATAACTCAAAATGATTGATAATTTTCTGATTGTCTTACCTTTGCTTCTTCATTCTTTTTAATCTTTTTTCCCCACTAAGTAGAGACCAAAATCAACTAGAAATTTCTTCATGCAGAAATGGTTGTTTCTTTTCTTCTATGCCAATCTTGTTTCAAGTTTTTAAAGGGATTCAGCATTTACTTGCCAACGTAATTACCCGGGTCCTCAAAAGAGTTCTGAGCTCATTTATCCATGAAACACAAGAATTAGATTTTAAAAAATGCTCTCTCTATGTAACATGTTATGAAATTCTTATCTTTATAGACACATCTGTGCTTAGACTCCAGCAAGGGTGGGGCCTAGAAAGTCGTATTTCAAAACATAGACGAAATATCACTAAATGGAAACTAATGCTTGTTGGAAGGTAGGGAAAGAGAAAAGCTATACAGTGAGACCACCCCTCCACTAAATCATAGAAATGCAGAACATAGGCCAGTGCAAAGTGGCTATCACAGCTGCTTCACTAGGCACTGCAGGGCTCTGTGCGTGCTTGGGGTGCAAAGGCTTGTGTGATGAATAGGAGATGCACTTCAGAGGCTTTCTCCAAACTTTTCAGATATGGGCAAGCCACATTTGGCTCTGTTGTTACAGATGAAAAACTAAGTATTAGTGACTTAGTCACTGACAGAGTCAGAAGTGGAAACGGCTGGTTTCTGTTAAAACCATTGGCAAAATTTTTGTTGATTTCAGTAGGGAGGTAGACTGCCAATGCCCTCAATAATACATCACATTATATCTCCTTCAACAGAAACAAGGCCTCCCAAAAGGAGTTTTGTTAGAAGATATCTGAAATCAAATACCTGCACTGACACCCTCCCAGAAAAAAACAGAGAACTAACTAAGATTCCCTTACGATAATGTTTTTTTAAGGAAACCTATCAATCAACAACACCTAAGGCTTCTCTTTCTGCTAGAAAAGTATAGAATGACCTCTCTCAGAAAAAAAATGGAGAAAAAATAAAAATGAAAAATCTAAAATGAAAAGAAACAGATCACACTGCCAGAAAAATTTAGGAAACTTTAAGTTCTAGCCAGAATCTTAAACAAAATGAAGAAACTACTGGAATATTAAAATCTTCACTACATGGCATCTGGTATGTGGCCTTCTATAAAAAGAAGGATGCAATCGTGGTCCACTGAAATCAGTAAAACTTTTCATACTGATTTCCACAGTTTTTTGGTATAAAAACAAATTCCAGCCCCCCTCCATTCCACTGAAGTCGTTCAGGCACTTATCTCCAGTTAGTCACGGAAAGCCAAAAGATTTTCTCCAGTTTCATCTAACCCTGCAGATGTCTAAGAGTTATTGAGACCTTTCTGATAGACTTGAAAATTCCCAGAGTGCCTAGGCTTATGTTCCTACATGTCGTAAGGAGCACCTGGTTTGGTAGCTGGCACTGACTCCTGCTTTAGGGCCACTGCAATGAAAAGTTCAGATGGAGAAGTGCCTTGGGGTAAGTTTTGCATATATATTTTTTTTAATTTGATGGTGCAGCTGGCTGATGAGATTCCTCCTCCCATCTGTTCATTCCCACCCCCACATCACCACTTGCTTTCTCCTCAGTCGTGCTCTTGAATCTTTCTGTGGGACTTTGCAAGAAAGCAGATTTTTGAAATGATCTTTTTTTTTTCTTTGGAAAAGACTCTAGAAAATGCCTGTATTTCAATACCAATCATGCCTGTGGGCTGGTGTACAGCATTGCATCATTATCAATTACAACAGAACTGAGAAAGCAGAGCCTGTGTTGGTAAAGCAGGGGTGAGATGGCAGAGATGCAAATGTCCTGAACAGGGAGGATATTGCCCCAGAGAATCTCTGAGGGAGGCACGAGGCAGCTGTCCTCAGAGCGCGCTTAATGCGAGCTGACAGCATCACGGCCATGTAGAAAAGCAGGGTGAGGACCACTTTCTGTGGAATCAGCTTGGGGATAGATCTTGCAGTCCTCAAACAGGACGTGTGGCTTTTTGGCTTTTCCAATCCAGGGGGATTTTAGATGTATATTCTGAAGAATGCCTAGTTGGGGTAGAAGTGCACATATAGTTTACTGAAGTTTTTCTGAAACTAGACTTCCTCTTGCATAGGTGTATGATAGTGGAGGGATCAGAAGTAAAGTAGGAAAGCAGAATTCTATTTTTTTAAAAAAATTAAATTCAAGCTATTTGACGAGGGCTTCTTAAAAAAAAAGCATTTGCTCCTGTAGCTGCCTAATTATTGCTTTTCATGAACTGCAGCAGCATCATTTTCTATAAAGACCAACCTGCCAGTCTGTACCAAATAAACAACACAAAACAAATTCTTTGCTTTATGTGTTATTTTCTCCTTGTAGAACTGTTCTCATGATAAAGCTTAAGCCAACAGTATAAGCAGGATTTCTATTTCTTATGTTTGGAATATGAGACTAGTGATAATTTAAAAATTAGACTTATGAATGTACTTTTGTTCCCTTTGTAACAGTCAAATAACTTAATGGCTGTAAATCATAAAGCTGCATGTGACACTTCCCTTACAGAAAGCTCAAATTGCTTATCCTACTGGGGCACAAGGAGCAGCAGAAAACAGAAAAGAAGAATTGCTGTGGCAGGGTCTGAAGTCAAGTTCACTGGTGAGCTGCCCTACAGTAAATTCGTTCTATAAATCCTTGGCAGAAATGAGAATGTTTCCATGTACTACTGACTGCCAGGTGGATACTTATGGCACAAAAGTCGGTTTGAAAGCAGTTTGGAGGAGGGCAGCCAGCATGCAGAGCTGCCAAAGTGCCCTTTTGGACAAGTATTTCTATCCTCAGCTTGCTTCCCTTTCAGTGGGGTTGCCCTTGCAATCAGCACTGTGGATACCAGCATGAGACGGTACAATGTGGTAGCCAGGAACAATAACAGGAATTTCTTAGCAAAGCCAACAAGGAGGAAAACCACCTTAAAGAGCAGAGAATTGCAACATGACACTCAAAACAAGTTGGTACTTGGCATCTCTGATGGCATCTTCAGCCTTGTCCTTTCAAGCCCTACAAACATCTCCGTATGCTGCACTGCTTGTTGGCCCTGTGGGGTTTGCAGGGGATGTGTGATGTGTGATGAGAGCAGAGGAAAACAAGCCCACTTCCGAAACTGCTGAAAACCCCAACAGCTCTTCAGGATTTTGGGTACCATTATCCATGTGGGTTTATCTGGGAAGTAGTGGCTTTTTTTTCTGAGGAAGCAGGAAAGTTAATTAGACCCTACGAAGCAATAATGAAGATTTAAATATTCTTTCCCTATTCATGAGCAAATGGACTAGGGATGACTGGGCCAGATCTCATCAGGGCACCTCACAGATGCCACTAGTAGCTTTTACTGCAGTATATTTATCTCATCTTAAGTTTTTCGAATTTCCTTAAGAATGTAAACCTTATACTCAGCTGAACAGATATATATCTCTACATGCACATATATGAATGTACAAAAGGATTGTCTGAATAACTTTAGAAATATACATTTTATGAATATACTATAGTTTGTGGTTTTAATTAGCTTAGATCAATACTGTATGTACTAGAAATAGCAGCCTCAAGTAGAAAATACTTTATTCTCGGCTTTCAGCTCTTTTTTTTTACAGTATAAAATCAGATTTCAGCTTTTTAAGGAGATCACAAACTGCCTGAACAGAGCTTGTACTGTAAAAATTACCTCTTCCTTCAGCTGATGCACACAACGATAGGTAATTTTGAGGGGCTCGTTCTTGAGATTTCTTACATCAGGAAAGATGGTTAGATGGTCAGAAAAATTTTAGGGAAATATTTTTGTGTTCAGAAATGTGCCGTTGCCTTGAATTGGGAAGAGTTTACTGGGAGATGCTGAGCCAGACACACATTTTGGTGAGAAGGGATGCTCAGGTGCACTTTGTAGTCTGTGCAAAATCGCTCTGGACAGAAAAGAAAAATAGAGAGAAGGCTCTCAATGCTTCAAAAATATTTATAAAGAAAGGTGATTCTTATTCAGCCATCATCCAAATTTATTGGAGAGACTAGTCACTGTAAAATAGAAATCTCTGTTAACACTTTATACTATTATCAGGCTACCTGTCTAAGACATCTAGCAAGACAGTAACACTTTATATTGCATAAAATTGAACAAACATTTCTCATAGAACTTCTTAGGCAAACTAAACTTTTAAAATTAGACTTTTTGTCCGCGCAGCAGATGGAATAATTCATTTTGCTGCTACATAAGTGACAGTTTAGTAATTTCAATTCCTGCACCTAGCTGGCATATGGAAACTTCTGGGCTATTTCTCCACAATCCCTCCCAACAGAGCTTCGTGGAGATACAAAGCTTCCTCTTCTTAAGTGCAACTGTCATATTTATTTCTTATATACATGTGTGTGTGTATGTATATTTATAAACACACGTAGCACGCATGCAGAGCTGCATAAGAACAGCTTGGCATACTGCACGCATGTGGGGAATTAAAGTTGCAAAGAGATGGAATGAATATACAATTTAGGCCATTTTAAGAATACTCTGCAGTAACAGTTTTTTCCACAAACTGTGCTATGATTTTCATTTAATGAGCTTCTCATTACTGCCATATTTCTAAAATAAGTACAGAGGAAAAAAAAAGAAAATTTGAGAGAGATTTTGAAACTGTTTGAATCTGTTAGAGAGAGGCAGCATTGATAGTCCTCATGTTCAGCATAACGTATCTGAGTCTGAGGAAGGCTGTTAATCCAACCACACCAGTGCTTGATGAGTTTGCCTTCTCACAAAGGACCCTTGGCTCTGTGATCCAGCTGTGGCACAGATCTGTGGCTGGGTCCCAGCTGCACCCAGGAGCTCCAGGTGACATCAAACAAAAACATGGGAATTTGGTGGTAACAGATCTGACAGGATTTCATCTCTTAGATCACTGTCAAGAAAGTCAGATATTGACGAACAACCTAAGGCCCTAATTAGAGCTGTTTGGAGTTTATAGACTCACAGACGTAGCAAGGAGACTTGTAATCTCAGACATTTTTTTTCCATGTTTTTTAGACTCCTTGCAAGAATTTCATGTCATGTAAACTCTGGATTGGTCTTCCAATGTTTACACTTCGAGGATGAATCTGGCAAGAATATTCCTCATAAGCAGGTATCACACAGCTTTCAGATCCTCCAGCCAACTGATTCTCTCTTTAACAACAATAGTATTAGAAATTACATTTGTAGTACAGTTTCAGGAACACAAAGATAGGAAATTAATTGATTGTCCACTTTGATGGAGGTGAAAACATTAAAATAGTGTTGGTGCAGATTAGACTGAGTAGATTGCATCTCCAGGAGCAAGATGATATGGAGCACTGAGATTTTGCAGTAAACCCCTAGTCACCTCTCTGTAGTGCGCATTGATTCTGTTTCTAGAACGTCTTGATTGCATACAATCTTGCTTGTATGCAACAGAGATTGCTTTAAGAGGAATCTGCAAAAACTACCTTGTGCAGCTAGGTACCTCTGATAGGGTCACAATGGAGGCTCCAAACCTTATATGTAGTGGTGATATTCAGTCTAGAGGACCAGAACAAATTTAGTCCAATACAAAGCCTCTGGACCACACGTTGTGTAGATGTAGTGCCCTAAAGCAGTGAAAGCTTTGATCCACTAATCTGTTCTTATTTTGCTGAATTACATATAAACATAGATAAAACCCTACAGTGTCAAAATTTACCCTTCACTGAAAATCCTCAGTTTTGGAAAATCTGATCAGTCATAAACTGTCAGTCTTTCAAAGCTCTGTCATAAAGAAGCATAGCAGAAACTTCACATCTTGGAAAAAGTATTAATGTGATTTTTACAACCTATACTGTCGTTTATTTCCTTCTGCATGTCAGAAAAATAAAAAGGTCATTTACCTAGTGGTAGTGGTATCCACTGAGACAAATAAGACCCAGATTCAAGATAACTGTAATTAGAAAACTTTTGGTTTCAGTTTTTAATTTCAGATTATATTAAACTGCTCACTTCTCATCTTCGGTAAACAAATATATGTCTTAGTAGAAAATATTCGATGTGAAAATCCCTTCATGAAATACCTGACATGCAAGGAACTATATTAAAAACAGCAACAAAAAAAGGCTGTGGTTATAAGCTTCTTGAGGAGCATATTGTTTATGAACTGTACTTGTTTCTATCTATGATTATTTTAAAGGATTCATCATCCATTAAAGAGATTTTAGAAAACCTGAAACTTTTGTCTGTACATCCTTAGAAGATTGAGTTACATATGTCAAGAAGAGGAAAAGGAATGCCAGTACCTGGGATAGCAACAGCTGGGCCATGAACTTGCTGGGACTGCATGCTGGGAAATATGATGTTGCCTCCCAGGTCCATGTTCATGACAGGAGATACCGCTATTGCCTTCAGCAAGTCTTAACAGTAGAGCTGCATCCCCCTTTTACATTATGGTGTGATGAGATGTCCTGTGTAGTTACATCTCCCAGACACTTTCAAGGCCATCAAAAGACTCTCCATTGTCTGAGGGACCGGTCTGGTGGGAATAGGGATAGAGTGGGACTTCCCCAGAAACTCGGTCTCCAAAGCCTCAGTAGTTAGTCAAGCCAGCGCTTGACCCAGAGAGATGTGAGAATAATGAATTTAAGAAATGCTGGCTGATCAATTGGTGATCAAAGGCTGCTTATTTAAGCTGTGATTGTTTAAAAAGACATACTGAAGGTAATTGATAATTTGAAATTCATTTGTTAAAAGTCATTACTAAATATTTCTGAATGGCAAATATTTTGGAAAAGACACATAACTCATTTGTGATTCACATAACCAAGAAATGATCCATATTAGTAAGTAAACATTGTTGTAATAGCTACTGTAGCTGGATTAATTTATCATAAAAGCAGTCAGAAAGCAGATACAATTGCCACAGCATTGCAATGGAGGAAAATGTACAAAGAATAATAACACGGATGGTGTCAACTCACATCGTAGTAGCTTGATTCAGTCTGTGCTAAGTTGAAGAGCTCTGCGGCAGAAGGCCATGGAAAATACAATAAATCTTTCTTATCTGAACTAAAGCACCAAGAAACAAATATTCATCTATTATGTCCTGGGGAGAAAAGAGAAGGATTAGCCAGGAAGCTTTTAGGATCATGATGCTATAAACAAAGTAAATCTTACCCAGGCATGTGGAAACAGAAAAGTGGTCTGTAAGATGAATTCTCTCTAGTACTGTCTGCAGAACTGCTAAGACCCCATCCACAGCAATTCAAATTTGGCCTCGGAACCACAAGAAAATCATGCACTCATCACAGACAGCTCAAGTGGAAGCAGTGGGAACGACAAGAATTACAACATTGTATGATATACCACTGTGCCCTTGAAGAATTGGGAGTGCTCATAACGAAAGACTTCATAACAATTTTCATATATGTAATAAGCTGCTGTAGAAAAGGAAAAAAATCACTGTGTCCAAAGATGAGAAAGACTTTAAAAACAACAAAGCAGTTATAAGGTTAAACATTTGCAAAAAAATCCCTTAGAACAGCAGAGCATTAAAAAAGAGATGTATAAGACATCAAACAGTACCCAGCCAACAGAATGTTTCTAAGAACATATTGGACAAACATATGTTAGGAATGACACAAGAAAGACATCCTGCCTTGGGATAGGCAAAGTAACTAAATGATTTCTCAAGACCTCTTGCAGAACAATTTACCATGATTCTATCCTTCTTTGATTCCTTGTTGTAAACCCACTGAAATCAATAATTTTTCTATTTTCTTTATCAAGTGCTGATAGCAACACTAGCAACACTGGCACTAGCAACAGCACAAGGTATAATTACCGGAAAAGTAAGTGACAGCATCAGTGCAGCAGCACTGATTTACAACATAAAAGTCCTAAAGAATAAAAATCCTCTTTCATATATGCATTAGTAGATAACATTTTGCAGGATGTTTTGATCATGAGAACTGAAAACTGTCATTTTTATTTTAAATGACGATCTTCTAACTTCTGGATCTTGCAAACAGGGTTAAAACAGCATTCCCTCTTCACTTTCCTTTTGGAAAGGAGCCTTGAAAGGTGATTGTTCACCTTTCAACGTTCATCCAGGGTGAATGTGAACATTCCTGTGAACATGTGAATGTTCATCCAGAGTGAACTGGATTCTGCAGCTTTCAGGTGAACCTTTGGATATTTGCTGCTTTTGGCTCGAAAGCTTTGGGAAGCACATCTGACTCCAAATTTTTTTTGCCATTTTTCATCTACTAGGTGAACAGTTCAGTATAATTGTGCATATCATATCTCACTGAAATCTTTATCATTTATATTCCAGTTAATATTTACAATTCTGAGAGTTACATATATAATTTCTTTCAAATATTACTGAAGTGATTTCCTTCCATCTTCGGCAATTTCCTAATGTAAATGTATTCCATTGTTAATGTATTTTTAAATTTTGTTTCCCACAGACTGTTTTGTGAAACATTACATGCATGAGCATTTTATTATTAATATAACCCGTACCCGTTACAATTAGTTGTGAAGGCTAGTGTCAAGGTTTTCTGACCAGCAGTAATGTGTGAATTCCTAACAGGATGTGTGGCACAGCCAGATTTTAGCATCTTGTCAAACATGTAAGTAGAATTTAATGAATTCAAATTCATGTTTTATAGTTCTTAAGTTTACAAGCTTATTAGCATTGATGCTACAATTATACAAACTTCTATATCTATTTGCACTGTAAAATAGAAAAATTATTGGATAATTAATTGCATATTCTTTCAAAAAGGCTTTGCAGCTGTTTCTCGCACTGCTTCTGGATGAGATTAATTTCTTTTTTTTTTTTATGACTGTTATTATCATTCATTTACTACCTTATTGGTGCTTATACCATTTACACTGAATAGCTTAACTCAACTATGTAGTGATATCTTTTTTTTTTTTTTTCCAGATAGGTAAGAGTGCATTTGCAGTTAAATGTCCTTGAAGGAGAACCATAGTCTTTCCAACTCTGTTGTTAGCTTGGTAGAAATTCATATAGCCAATGTTGTCATGTTTATTTCTTTTAATTATGTTCCATTTCTTGAAATTTGAGCTTTTTCTATAAGATGAAGAGTCAGTGACATGATTTTGCTGCCTCAAACGCAGATTACTGTCTTGTTGTGGCACTTAGTGTAAGAATAATGCAAACGGCATATCTTGTTGGGTAGGTCTCCTTTTCTATAAAAGGTATTGAATAGAGACAATATCTCTGCTCCATGATATGAACTGCCATCAAAATGATTTTTGAACAGAGTTTGAGATCTCACTTTTAGTCTGATGTGTATAGTCCTGACTGCTCTAAAAGACTAATTTATTTCCATGCAATATTTGAAGTGCCACTAGAGTCAAATGATATATCTAATTTTACCTCTCTTAGTTTTGAAAGAGAAATATTCTTCAGTCAAGGTACTGAGGCCTGGGAATTACTTTTCCTGCATTCCAAAAGAGTGTTTTTTAGATGGAAAAGCTTTGGATGGAAAGGCTTTTCTTTTTCTTTCTTTCTTTTTTTTTTTCCCCTGGGAAAACACAAGAATGTTGGCTAGCCATAGTGAAGAAAGAAAGAAAGAAGGGAAGCTTTTGTGATGGCAAGGTCATATGCTTCATAAATATTTGGGCCTGATGTTGTAGAACTTTGCCTTCCAGAAGTGCCCAGGTTTCAGATAACATGCAATTTAGCACATGGTAAGTTTAGCTGAGTTGTTCATAAGCATCTGCAAAATGTGTTAAGAATGAAAGATATGCTGTCATGCTCTTAATGTCAGCATTTTGGGGTATGTCTTAAAATTGATGATTAGTTCATCAGTTCCAAGGTATTGAAAAAACAAATCACTACACGAAGGTTTAGTAAGAAACAAGTTTTCCAGAGTAACATCATAACATCGGAAGGAATGGGAATAGTGAGGTCCCTAGGCTTTGGCCTATCCAGTTTTGCCATGATTATGTTGGTTACATTTCTTTAAATGCTTGTACTGCCAAAGAACTGATTTGATAAATACAACCTGATCAAACAATTTGTCTGTCAATCAGTCAGCCAATGTATCAATCTCTCTTACTTAAAGTTTAGATCTGTAACATCAAAAAATGATTTGGGATAAAATATTTATCTATATTACTGCATTAATAACATAAGTCTGCTTAAGAATCTTAAAAATGGGGGGTCTAAGATAGAAACTCACTTTTCTTTCAAAAACTCAATTTACGAAGATAAATTTCTGGGGTCTTTTCCATTTCTGTGGGCCTTTTAGCAATAGCTAAGATATGCATTTTTCTATAGAAAGAGGCATTTCTTTCTATTCATGTTTTCAGCATATATAGACACACAGAACAAAAAAACTGCATTTACTTTTGAATAATTTATCGTGTTATAGGAGACCATATACATTTCAAAATGATTCTTAATTTTGATTACTGAAACAAACTCAAGATCATAATTCTTCAAATACTTTCAAAAAAACGTAACTTACAAATTCAAGGATAACTGTGCAACTTTCCTCTGCAGGTACCCAATGGCTACATCTTTAGCTTTGCTGTTTCTCCTCATTTGTCATTCACAGCAATGCACTTCAGTACCACTTTGACTAGCAGATCACCAGAGTAGAATAAATTTGCTGACAAACAGGAGTAGCAGTTCAAAGGAAGGCAGTGAATTGGTCACATCCTACACAGACTTAAAACTGTTGCAATTGCATGGGCTGCCGTATAAAGCAATCATGGAGCAAAAGAGTTTCTTCTAGCTAAGTTAAAGAATAGCAATTAAAAATAATAGCTCAAGAGCAGACAATGAGGATGACCTTATTTAAGAGATTCAGAATATATATTTAACATATACTTTATAATGTGCTCCTCTCTGCAATGATTAATTAATATCACAATAGGAAAAATATAGACATAATAATAGCAATTAATTTAAAATGGAAACACTATGTGTACTAATAGTAAAAGTTAAATTCCATTGAGACGTGTGAGCAGATATAGGAACAACAGCAACAATGAAGAGACCAGCCTAAATGTCACTAAAGACCTTTCTTTGTTTGAATTTACTGCATTAGTGGTGAAAATTTGTGAAAATTCCTTTTTCTTCACAGAATTAGTAGGTCAGGACCTGAGAATTACGAACCAGTTTACACTAGTGAAGGCTTATCCACACCTAAATTGATGTTTGTTGGTTTAGTTTTTATATTTTATTTTATTTTATTTTATTTATTTTATTTTATTTTATTTTACCACTGCTGATCTAGTTCTTGTTTTCTCCAAGTGCATGACATTTTTCTGCTTCACAGAAATTAGATGCAGAGAAGATGTGGTAGCATCACCTCATCCATCCCTATGACAATGCAGAGTTTCTTTCAAAGAGTGTTTGTTAGTAGGTTGCCCAGCCTTGTTTTAAATGTCACATCTGATGGAGCTATAGCATTTCTCTAGGGATATTATTGCCTTGCCTTTATTTCCAGGAAATAAACTGTATTTGTTAAACACAGTAACTGGGTCTATAAAAGACTAAGCCTCTCAGTGGTACAAAAATTCTGGATTAATGCTTGCCATTACTTAATTTTCCCTACAAATTACAAAAATGACAAAATAATTAGTTTAACAGGAATATTTACAGTATAGATTCATACCAAGGAGATGTCTGCAAAGTGGACCAAAAGCAGTTTATTTTCACAGCTAGATTAACTGATATGAAGTGGATATGAAATTTCAGAAATGTTAGCACGTGAAATCTTGCTTGAATTTTGACTGGAGTACTGTGCTCTTGCCTTTGAGAAATTCTTTAATAGATAGCTCACAAACAGGGTTAAGTACAAAAAGAGTTACTTGAAATGAAGCAAGATAAATCATTCTAGGAGAAGCATGGAAATAGCTTGCTGCTTTATTTTTTGAATCCACACAAAGATATTATCATTCTGGAATATGAATCCCCTGAAAGGTTATCTGAATCATAAAAGTTTGTGCCTCTCATGTTCAAAAGAAATGAGACAGTCTTAATAAAAGTTGCCACGGCACAAGTGCCACAGTCAGTTATCTGCAGGGGAGCTGCAGTGAGCTTCACCTGAAGATGAGCAGTACAGTCTTTCTTAAAGTTGCCTACGTAGATATGTTGTTTGGACAGAGTTGAGGTTTTATACTGAACATATTTAGAAATCCCCACAACATGTGACAGCATTCTGCTGAGAGCCAAATTCTCACCGGAGCCATACATATGCATTCTATATCTCTAATGCAATCATCAAGCCAAAAAAAATTATGTGGGAGAAATGAAGCTTGGTCACTGAAACGTTGCATTTCCATTGCACAGAGTTATTCCTGACAGAGCCAAGGAGAGAGAGGAAATGCAGTGAGTGCTGAGCTGAATTTCAGAAGCACATCCAGATTAATGCTAGATCCTGGCTAGTTAAAAATGGGCTACAATCCTGCTTAGCTGGTGGTGGTCTGTCTAATGCTACAGCATGAGGATTGCCTGCAGAGGCTGTTAGGCATTTTCTATTGCTAATTTATGGTTGCTAGGGATCCAGGGATCTTTTGTTATTACCATATGCTATTTATTTCTTCTTCTTCTTTTTTTTTTTTTTTTTTTTTGTAAAAACCACAAGGAAAGTGCAAGCTGGGATGTGCTTTTCAAATTCACTGCAAGCAGGCCCAAATGAATTTGCTGAAGACAGGATGTACCTAATAATCACCAGGCCTGACTGAAAAGGGACGGGGAGGGGAAAGGGGAAGAATATAATTCTGGCTTTTAAATATGACTATCAATAGTGAAACTCTTCAGCTAGACTAGATAAAACCAGAAACAAAAGGAAACTTGAGTTACTCTAGCAGCAGCTTAATAGCTGCAATTATCAGCTGGCCTTCCAGTTGGAGTTCCCACCCATTGGAGCCTGAGGTAAAAGATGTCAGGGGGATAGAGTGAAAGGCCTGACTGAAAATGCAAAATCACAGAGCATTCACTTGCTAAAGGACCTGGATGAGCTGCTCCTTCTGGTCTTTGTACTCTTTTAAATACAACCATCTAGTTGTCTTGGAGACAGGCACGTGGGGAAAAAAAAAGCCACTCAATATTCCTATCTCTGACTATAATCCCCTGTTATGGATCAGCTAAGTTATAGTCTAAATAGAAAATGTATCAAATATTAACCTGACAAACTGCTCTGCTTAAGTCAATGACATATGGATAGAAGATGTGGGTAACAAGAGGTTTATTAAAATGCTCCAGTTCAGCTGCAGCAGAAATGACAGAATAAAAGCATGACTTGTAAAATGGAAAGGGTAGAAAGATATTAACATTGAAGTGCAGTTGAGAAAATTTTCCTGGAAATCTCAGAGAGGCAAATAGCAAATGAGGTTGATTAAAATTACTATAATTGTGGTGACAAGATGTATGCCACTTCAGAACCCTACTGTACATAGTTCTGGATGCAAATTTGGGCTCTAAATCATCTGTCCTTGAAAACAGTGATAAAACCCCCCATTGACTTCAAAGAAAAGCAGAAGCAGGCTCTTCAATTTATAGGAAAGAAATACACATCTGACTTTGAAAAGAAAGATCAGCAGTCCTAAAATATAACTTGGAAGTACCACTGGATTTTATTGATTATAATCTCCTATTTAATGTTTTTTAAGATATCAAATAAAATTGGAAAACTTGTGCTACTTCTACACTGAATTTGCTAAAGTGTGAATTTGTGTAACTAAAGTAACAATAGCAAATATTCACATAACACTTTTCAACAACAACTAAGAATATGATCAAATTTTTCAAAAAGAGGGGTTTTGGATAACAGCTAAACTATAGTGCTTGCTCGGCTTCAGACACACTGAAGGATAATTACACTTAGTTCTCACCTTCAGAAAATCGGTCCTTTTGAAGAGACTTAAAGGAAAGCCTGCAGAAATGGAGTCATCCAGAACTATTAATCACTTCTAAAAATCTTGTCAAAAACATTTGTTTTACAAAGTTGCACTAATGATGTCATGCTGGGTCTTTGTTAATGTATGTATATGTATTTGTATGACAGTCATCAACACAGTCTCTGTGGAAAGTGTTTTAATCCCCTTGAGAAGGACAAATATGCACATCTCAGTAAACTGAGGCAGAAGTTCAGAGGGTTTTGCTCTAACTCATTCTATAAGGCTTGAGAGTTCAAAAATAAATTCAGATTTGCTAGAATAACCTTCCAGAGAATTTTTCTTCTTTTCGCTCTACACGCATTATGCCAGCATTTTATCTATTGTTGAGCCAACTGACCATAGTCTGCAATTTGTCAAAGTCCTTCTTAAAAACATAAATTAAGTATTTACTAGGATATTTTGGTATAATCTACTATCATAACTAATTGCATTAGCTAAAGAAGGCTGCAGTGTTAAAGTTATGCTGAAAGGAAACAAAAGAAACTGCAGCTGGATTACTTCTTTCTGATGTAATTTGTTCCTAATCTATTCTCTGCATGCAGTTCTCTGTAATTAGGACATTTCTCCAAAATGTTGTGGAATAACAGACTGTCTTTATCCCAGTTCAAGTCCACTGAAGCCCACAGAGAAGCCCAGTTTGTTTTTTTGTGATGAGTGAGTGACATAAGCAATCTTAAGCATTCAGGAAGAGCAATAAAAACCTGCCTTCAGCAAGGACTATGAGATTTGAGCACTATGAAAATACACTTACAATGACCGTAATTTCAAA
>JAUBOD010000729.1:1550393-1563978 GCA_032353885.1 Nothura maculosa
ACTGAAGCCCACAGAGAAGCCCAGTTTGTTTTTTTGTGATGAGTGAGTGACATAAGCAATCTTAAGCATTCAGGAAGCAATCTTAAGCATTCAGGAATAAAAACCTGCCTTCAGCAAGGACTATGAGATTTGAGCACTATGAAAATACACTTACAATGACCGTAATTTCAAAAAAACAGGCTGACTCTTAATGAAAAATAAGCCTGAACACAGTTCAGGAGGTATTCAAACTTGTGGTTCAGTAAATGCCAGATGTCGATGCAGAGGAAAGGGAAGTGGAGGAAATTTAAGAAAAATAGGTACATGAACCCTTAGGATATTGGGTTACTAGCCAGCTGGGAGACACCTGGAAAGCGGGATGTAAATCTGTTTGAAGTGAGGGTCCCTTGTGGAGGGATTGGCTAGAGGGTCTGGCAGCCTTGGAGAGGCAGAGCCGAAACCTGCTCTGCTCCTCCGGGTGCCTCCTGCCTCCCTCAGTCATCAAGTGGCAACTTCCACCACACTTGAGGTGCAGGACCCTTCCCTAGGTCCTAGTAGGAAGGGAAGGAGCAGAGCACTTATGGTGAAGAAAGGAGAGAGAGGGGGGGATATTCTCAAGACATTTTTTCTTTATAATTCAGACTTATTTTTATGATGAGTAGCTGATTAGCTGGCATTTATTTCTGCAATCACCTCAAATATCATTTAATTCAACGGTACCCAGAGTATTGCTGCCAGCTTTCATAGAATACTTTTCTGCAAGTCTAGAATATGCATACGCATGCATACATACATATGCACACACATAAACATATATAAAAATCAATTTCTGTTTATACTGTCTATATACACATGTACAAATCACTTTTTATTTTTTTTTAATCTCCAGCTGCTTGAATCATATTATTGCTTAAAAGATAATCTTGCATTAAAATCATATAACTAATATTGCTAATATATATTTCCTAGTTCTTATAATGCATGGGCAACGTTGAAAATGGAAAGTGAATTCATACTAGAGAGGGCAAATGAAGGTTCATTATTCATTACTTAAAAAGATCACTGTGATTCTGAATCCTTAAACTAATTCAGTGATCCTGTAGGACGGATTTAATCTCTACTAGTGTTAGTCATGAAGCCCATCGGCAGCGAGGGCTCCTCTTAGAGGCTTTAATCTATTCTTATGGCCTCCCGCTGTCTCGAGCTTCTGCCTCAGCTTTCCACCTGTGAAGCAGGGATAACATCTTTCTTTTACCTAGCATCAAGTGTTCTGGGCAAACAGGCTTGCAAGAATACTTGGATAGCAGCAATGAAACACAGCAGTGAAGCTGTGTAAACATTTCAAGGAGTTGTGGATTGAAGGATATGAATTTAAAGTATATTAAATGAATGCTTTCTTCTTTGCTTTATAGTTTTTTTTTTTTACTCCCCCTTCTAACTGTAATTTTGCTAAAGGGGTATGTTTCTAATTAATGAGAGGCTGTGTTTTCTGGTCATGGCTCAGCATTTTAAGCTTTTGCTGTTTCTCTTACTATTGTTGTTCAGAAGCATACTACAGCCTCTTGGGGAAAGCCTAATTCCAACTTTAAATAGTCAGTTCAAGTAGAGTTCATTTTAGCTTAATTCCTTTTGGTCACTTCTTCATGGGAACAGCATGGTATGCATCAAGCACTGCTCTCTGGACTGCAGTTGAGACAGGGGTGACCTGAGTCTGCTCTCGCCAGGCAGGCATCAGCACAGGTAGAATGATATCGAGACAACAGCAGCCTCTCCACTCCCTTCTCCTCATCACATTTACCTGTCCTTATGGCATTTGTGTTTGAAAGTACCAAGTGACACTGAGTGAGTCAATTTGAGGATGCTCCAAGAGAGTTGCTATTTTCAGAGGGTTCTGCAATCCTCTCCATCAATCCTGCTGAAAATCCAGGTTATATGCTTTAATCTACTGGGCCTGAAGGAACAGCAATGTCCAAAACATTCTGTAAAGATGTCCTCAGCTTTAAAAAAAAGATGTTGAGACTCATGCACTGTGCATGAAACACAGACTGCGCCCCATCTTTTGTTGCCCCATATGACATCCTTGTGGCTCCATGGCTCTTGCAGCCTGGATAGGATCCCTGCTGGAATGTCTCCCACCAGCCCCCATGGCTCCTGAGGTGCTTCTCAAAGCGGTGGGTGACGTGAGCCACCTGGTCTCTTTTCAGATTTCCTTGCCTTGGACTCCCAACCTGCGCTCTGCTACAGACCCACTCCCAGCTGCACATTTCCATGCACGGGGCCTCTCAGCTTCATAAGACAGTGTCACTGTGAGACAGTGACTTTTTGATATTAAATGCAATGATGCAAACACATTTTAATATTTCTTCTACCTTATAGCAGAATTTGAGCAGGTAACAGAGACTGCAATGTATTTTTCTTCTACTGAAAGTATTAAAAAAACACTGTAATATACCTGCTTTCTGTAAACCTTCCTCATGTATGCTAAAGGAAAATGTGGCTCAGCTATAAAGTACTCCAATGTTGAGCAAGAACACTCCAGTGCATGTTAACACTGCTTAATGGGTGTGTAATTATATTAACAGGAAAGTAGAAACAGGAAGTAGTAGCTTGAAAGGTATGTCTATGGAATAGTTCATTTTATTGATAATTATATACCAAGGGCCAGAAGAGAAGCAGAAAGATAGGAAATTTTATGTCTTCAGACAGGTAGAAGCCATCAACATATTGCTGATCATTCGAAATGTGCATTTCAAAACCAAAACAGATGCAAATTTGCCAGAAAGATGGAATATTTTAACACACATATTCTTCCATAGAAACAGTTACTCCTGCTTGCCAGCACTGTAATTTTATCTGCATTAACAAAAACATTATGAATAAAAGTCAAACTGTCTATAGCAATAAATGAAAATGGTAATTCCATTTATTTTATTCCCAGGTACCCCATATCTTTTTATTCTCACAATGGAACAGCTGGAATATTGTGATACCAGAGCCAGCTATGATACCAGAGTGTTCACAGAAAGAAGACAGAGTATAAACTGAAAGATTCATCTGGTAGAAAAAAAAAAGTAGTTAAAATACATATTATAAAAATATAAAATGAAAATCAACAGTATATTTTATTCTTTCTACTCTTTCAGGAGCAATTTTCTGGTAATAGAGTCATTATGTGAAGTATTTACTCTAAGACCCATACTGTCCTGATGAGTGATATGTATTCTATTAATAGCCTCAGTAGTGAAGACTGGGGTCTTTAGTCTTGAAACTATTCACTTTTCATACTGGCTCATTATTCATGACTAAAAGTGTTACAAATCAAAGAGCTTACTTGTTGGGTAAAATGCTACTACTTTACTGAGTAGTATGTGGGAATTTATTCATATTCGTTAATCTTCTTGTATCCCTACATTCCCGAGCTTCATGTCTTTGCTCATGTGTTTTGATTATATGACTAGTTGTATTTTAGCAAGATAGTAAGATGAATATCAAATGCTACATAATTAACAATATTGACATGCAAATAAATGTAATGTATTTTGATTTTCTTCTTAAAATTCAAGGTCCCTCTCAAGTACTTAAAAAAATTAAGAAATAACAGATTATGAGGAATATATGAAGTGAAGATTTCCAAGGAGTCCTGGAGGATATTTCTTCAAAGATATGTGGCATTTTGAAGATCTATGTTAGCCTTTATCCATTCTTACCACATTTTCATTCTTGACATGTAAGTCTTTTGAAGCAGGGTCCATGTATCTGTGGTCCTCTTCCATAGCAAGGCCGTGACCATGATATTTTTTTCTCCCTATAAGCAACATCATGCCCAGCAATAAAGCATATCACAATTCTTTCTAAACTGTCAGCAGGAAGCAATGCTGCAAGCACTTCTTGCCAATGCATTTCTGATGACTGAGCAGTTATGACAGTTTTCTGGAAATAGTTACTATTCACCCTAGAATATTTTTAGCCAACTTGTGGAACCCCAGGTGCATGTATTATTAAGAATAATAAAATGAGAAGCAATATCTTAAATAAATTCCTAGCTTTTGAGGCCAGAGGGATTGTAAGATTATATAGGCTGATTTCCTATACATTAGAGGCTATAATATTTTTCCCATAAAATTCCTTTTTATTAAGCTTAGGCACTTGCGTGTGGCCAAAGCATGTTTTCCATACTTTATCTTTCTCAGTCACATATGCAATGCCAGACTAATATTTTATCTGAACATCTAATTTTGTTGTTGGAAGATGGACACCTGAATACATACAGTCTGCCCTTCTGCAGTTAATAGCAACTATTGAAGTGCAGCAGGAGAGTATTTGCAGCACAAAAGAGCTGGTGCTGAGGCCCCAACATCTGTCATGTACAAATTTCAGAGAGTTTGCTCTAATCTAGTTGGAGTGAATGAATACTCACAGGCTCTTGGAGCATGCAGCTATACCACATCCTCCAGATTTGTTTTATCTGAAAAATGGGGAGGACTTCTGGTCAGAGACTTCTCCGCAATATGAGCCACAGCACAGTAAGTGCAAGTGATTTGCTTCAGAAATGCAGCCATGTAGGAAAGGAGAGGGAAACTGACTGAAGTGAAGAGGTTTAAGACCTGCATTTAGCAGCATGTGTCTGTAAAAGAGACTTTAAAAACAGCGGAAAAAGAAATAGGTTGCCAAGTTACCTAATGCTTGAGCTTCCTCTTCCATTTTATATGGGTATAATTGGGTGAAAGCATAGAGTTTAATGACTGGAAAACATTTACATATTAACCCAAACATGTTATGGAATGAAAGCAAGAATAATGAATGGATTATTCTACTGATGGTAAGGTAGTTTACTTTTTTAACTGCTAGCTTGCCTGTTTTTCAATAATAAAAAGACTCCAAAAATAAAACTGAACATAATGAGTTATATGAATCCATAATCAATATTTCGGAAATATTTTAAAATCTCCTATCACTTAATTGAGAGAGTTCAAAGTTAAAAAAAAAAAAAGACTAGTTCATGGAAATGCTTCAGAATATGGACAAGTAATTAGATTAACATTTGCCAAAGTCAAGAAAATGAATATCTTCCAAAATGAGAGAGACACACAAATAGCAGCAAAACTACAGTCAGTTCAATAGGAAAAAAAGGTATGTTTAACTACAAATGACTTATATCAGAAGATTCTAGACTCCCTGACAATTTGTATATTCTTAACTGAAGTGAACTAAATAGGCTGTCAGAGCTAATCTACTGACAGAAATTGTATTGAACTATCTAAGCAAAATATTACACTCCTTTCACTTCTAGAGTTTGGGCACAAAATTGAATCAAGGAGGTAAAACAAGTTGTCAGTCATTGATAACTATCACTGCTCATAAATGTCTATATCAGTTTTGGACAGTTTTATAATGATGTAATGTGGCCTAACCTAAACTTTGGAGGAAGACAAAATTGCATTAATTCAAGTGACCAGGCTAAGAATACATGCACTCACTGCAGTGTGTTTCACAGGCAGCAAAGTGTCTTTAACTCCGTCTTGTGCCTGCTGCCCTAGTGGGGAGTAAAATATCCTCATATAAAAATAATTGCATGTGCATAATTTATTCCCATAGAATGGAAAAAGGGCTAAACTTTGCTGCTAATAAAACAAAGTTAAGAAACCTGGCAACAGAAAACAAAATCAGGGAGAAGTCAAAAAATCAGTGGGAAAAATGCAGTGAGATGTGAGATGGAGAGCCATGGACATCCAATACCGCAGGCTTGATACGAGAGGATTTGGGGAAGACATTTTTGTGTCACTGAGAGATGCCAATAACAATACAAGAAGGCCACCTCTCTGGGGCAAGAAATGAGTAAATTAGGCCATAGAAAAGTGTCAGCATTTGAAAGAGGCAGAAACACTATGAATGTGCTGTTCACAGGAGAAGCAATACAGATCTGGTTGAGAGAGCAGGGCCTTGCCGCCTAGCCAGGCTCTCGAATGGCGAGTGCTTCAGGAGTTCACTGTAAGGAAATGTGAGGTGAAGCACTGGCATTGGACTGTTCCACTGTTCTACTTCCTAAAAAACAAAGAAATGTTTTGCATTTGCAGATATACAGCAAAGTAGCACCTGATATCACTCTAAGGAGCTTCCAAACAACCTCTCTCATAGCACTGCAGGAGCAGATGCTAACGCAGTAGCACGTCTCCAAGCAGGATTAGGAGGTAAGTTCCTGCCTTTACACTCACACAATATTTTTCTCTGCACTTACCTGTGACCAACTGTGCCCCAGAATTTACACCCCATGTGTTTATCCTCTCTTTGTAAAATAATAGCAAAATAATGTATAACTGTTGAGAGTAGGTACACATTTACACATAGATACTTAGTTTAAATTTTCCACTTGGTATTTTGCATCTGCAGGTATTTACTTCTCTAACAATACAGAGGACTTTAAGCATTTGTCTGATAACCTTTTTCTTTCACCTTTACTTACAACTAGATGGGGATTTTTTTCTTTTTTTTAATCATCTTGAAGGCTAAAGTAAAAAGCAAGAGAAGATATATCAGCATAACTGGAAATTATTCATGTTTGTATTCAATTCTCCTCAAAAAGAAGGAGGCAGGCTAAAAAAGTGAAATATATATATTTGAATGAATTTTCATTTTTTTCAGGAGTAACTCTCTTGTCCTTTAATTTAAAATAATGCTTTAAATTTATTTTTCAATTTCAACACATAGTGCAATAAAATAGATATCTTATTGTCTTTTAGACATGTATCTGACAACCTGAAGAAAGTATAATAGGTAAATTGGGAACAAATTTGTTCTGAGACTTTCATATTCTAGAAAAAAAAAATCATACTGCAAATTATCTTTATATGATATACAAATGACTTGGAAAAGACTTGAATTTAGTAAATGGGGCTACTTCTTTAGTTATGGCTGAACAAGCCTATTCAACAAAACTAGAAAATTGAGTGGAGCACCACATGTAGTTTATATAAAATACTTAAAAAAAAATAAACTGAAAAAGAAAACACCTTGCAAGATGGCTACTTAAAAGATGAAGTTTGAATGAAGTGGGAGGTCCCCTCATAGCCAGTAACAAAACTGTCTTTTTGTGGTCTTTCCATTGCAAAACCCTTGCATCAGTTTTCTGTAGCCTGCAAAATCAACAGCAGCATCATAGTAGTGCATAAAAGAAAATTAATCACACCTGGCCTATCAGCTTGGTAAACAGAGCACACAGGGCAAAGAGACTGGAGAATAACATGGGAGTTCCTCAAGTTCCTCCTGTTTTATTGCCTTAAAGATGATGGGAGTTGCCATGGTTGGTTGGCACATTTGAACTAGGCCTAGCATTAATGTGTGACACTGTTTCTTTCCCCAAATCCTTCCTTTGCTTTGGATTACATCGCTATGCTAGGTCATACAACAGCAACCCATTCCCCATCAACAGTACGTTGCAGAATAGATCCAATTTTTAAGGTAGAAAGAAGAAGCTGCCCTGATATATGTTCATCCTCCCCTCTGCCCAAGTGTTGTAGTTCTCTCTGCCTAGCTGAATCTGAAATAAAAAACTCCATTTTATGGACTTAACATAGGTAAAAGCATTTCAGACCTGTTGATATCAAGGTACCTCAAGTCTACATCTTTATGCAAAAGCTAAATTTTCTTTATATCTTTGGTTTCAACTAACTACCCATAGATAAAAAAGTTATAAAAAAAGATACACAAAATCCTAACTCCTCAATTTCCCCTCCCTTCCTCCTTCCAGCGCTTTGAAAACCCCCGACCTAGGCTGTTCGAAAGGAAAGGACAGTTTTGACAGAAGCACAGCCAAGAAACAGCCGTGCCAAGACAGGGCACGTCATAGCATGCTGATTTCATTGCAGCAGAATTAAAGGTACATAGGTGTAACTGCTTCAGGATGGCTGACAAAATACCCTCAGGAGATGTCTGGCGTGAAGGGCAGGCCTTGAAGAAAGGGCAGCCATTCTGCAGAGAGTGCAAGGCACCTGCACAGAGGTACTCGTAGGAAATCTGACCTTGAGAAGACGAGAAATGCTACAGGAAAAGCAAATGATTTGAAAGCAGAGGAAACGTATCTGTAGCTCGTATTTTCATTCTATTATAAATGTGGTTACCACGGCAACAGCAAGCAGTTTGGGGGTTTGGGCTTCTCTGCAGCCTGACAGACTTCTTTTGAACTTTCCTCTTTATTCCACTGCCATATCTGCCCCCAGGAGGGCAGGCTAAAAACTCATTCATACTCTCTTCCATGAGTAATATATAAGTAATGAGCACATCATCAGTGTAAAATGGTGTAAAGGAGTGCAAAGTTTTCCAGAAAGGACACTGCTACTACTTTTATCTTTTTTTTTTCCAGAACATCCAGCACAACCCTCCCATTTGAACCCTCCAGATTTTTTTAACGGAAGATCTCCAGGCTGTCTTTCTTGGTGCTTTCTTCTTTCTTTGTGTTATTGTTGACCTTAGTTTTAGAGCAAGAAAATAAATTATGTTCATCAGCATCCACCCCATCTGTAATTCATACATATAGACATAGATACGTAGAACACTTAAGGTTGGAAGAGACCTCAGAGGTCATCTAGTCCAACCGCCCTGCACACACAGGGTCACCTTGAGCACATAGCACAGGGCTGCATCCAAGTGGGTTTTAAAGATTTCCAGAGAAGGAGACTCCACAACCTCTCTTGGCAGCCTGTTCCACTGCTCTGTCACCCTCACAGTCAAGAAATGTTTTCTTAAGTTCCTGTGGAACTTTTGGTGCTTGAGGTTGTGGCCATTTCCTCTAGTTCTATTGCTGGCCACCACTGAGAAGAGGCCAGCCCCCTCCTCCTCACTGCCTCCCTTGAGGTATTTATAGACACTGATCAGATCTTGAGGTATTTATAGGCACTGATCAGGTCCCCCCTTAACCTTCTCTTCTTCAGGCTGAACAGACCCAACCCTCTCAGCCTTTCTTCATAGGGCAGATGTTCCAAGCCCCTGATCATCTTCGTAAGTGAGCGCTGGACTCTCTCCAGCAGCTCCACATCCCTCTTGTACTAGGGAGCCCAGAACTGGACACAGTACTCATCCACATAATTTACCTGTTTCTCTCACCCAAGAACTCTCTGAGTGAGAGCACTCTCTCCTTCAAAACATCTGATCATCCTCAAAGCTCCGACAATCCCTTCTCGGGGAGAACTCCTCAAGAACATCTGCCAGACTCATCAACACAACATAACATGAGTAGCTTCCTCCTCCTAATCGAGCTGGGCTGAACTAGAACAAGTCATTGGGCAGGGAGATAATGTCCTACTGAGACCTACACCCAGCTATGCCTGCACAAGCCCAGCTGCAGATATGTGACACCAGTCTCTTTGATTGAGACATCCAACGTTTTTGCCAATCAGTAGGCTAAAACTATGAGCTATGGCATGGAAACTCCAAAAATGAGTACTCCATTATAAAAATTATTTAATCACTGCTTGCCCTGCAAGAAAATCTTTTGTCAAAGCAACATTAAAGTGTTTAGGCAAAAGTTGCTTTTGTATGGGAGTAAATTAACAGACTAAAAAAAAAAAGAGAAGTAAAATGCAAAAGAGTAAAGAGCAAAAAAGTGAAGGAGTGTTTCCTTTTGGGCTACAAGATCTGAACTGACTACAAGATAATAGAGGGAAGATAACAAGATGAAAGACAGCTTGAAAGGACTTCTCTTTCTTTCCTTGGTCTTAAAGAAGAATCAATATTTCTAAATCATTCTTGAAAGATGTTTGACTAATCTGATTTTTACTAGTGATACCTGGGTATTCTCCTCACAGCAGCTATGGCTTCTAGGAAATTATAGTGGAATTCTAGCAAACTGACAAAAAAGAATAAAAAGTAAGAAAGTCAGAATACAATAAAGATGGAGTTGCAAATATTTTATTTACTTAGGATTAGAATTGATTTTCATGATATTTTCAGTTGATTGATTTATTGGCAAGTATGACATATTAAGGTCACTGTGTTACCCCACTTATGCTTAAGTTTTATTATAAACAGACCTACAAGGGTTACTCTATTGTTCCAGAAAAAAAAAAAAGAAAAAATGTCCACTTGAGAAAGCACTGTTCCTTTCTTTCCAAAAAGTCACTTTTGAATTAGATTGCTTTATTTATTTGGTTTACATACAACAGACAGCTTTTAAATTATGTCTGCAGGAAGAGGAAAAGGGAGACTGAGGAATACTAGTTTGGAGTCAACAATTAAGTGACCAGTGGGTGGGACTAGAAAAAGCCACAGTCTCCCAAAAGAGCCTAAACACACGTATGAATTCACAGCACCCAAGCAGCCGGGCACTGACTTGTCGGATAGCTTGTACTATGCAGCAGAAGCAGGATGACTAATTGCATTTTGAAAGCCATGCAAGATGCTTTCAAAGTGGAGCACATTGCTTTCCTCCTGCTACACACAAGCAATGTTTATGTAGCAGTTAACACACATCTCTCTCTATACTATTGAGTGTGAGTAATTTCCATCTAAACATACATATGCAGAGCCCAGCCATTATCAAATAACTGAAGATTGGTAATATATTGCTGAGATCTCAAGCACTACATTTCTCAGCATATTTAAGGGGGGAAAAAGAGGCATAAAAAGTACAATTCTTGTGTTCTCCTCAGTCAATAATGTCATATTTTCAGGAAAAGGAAGTGTGGTATTTACAGAGTCAATTAAATTGGAACAGTTCAGCAAGGTGGTAGGTAGTTTTGGGGCTGAAGCTTGTCTTGAGAAACAGCTTTGTACTCTAAGGAATACTCACAATGTTATTTAACAATATACTGAATGTAAAGACCAAAATGTAGCCCACAGGTAACTATAGCAGGAAGACTTGTAGTGCTTCTCTGTATTGCATGAGCTTTGTGTGTCACAGCAAATGATTTACAGCTGTTGCATGAGCATTACATGCTCCCTGCATTGTCTTTCCATGATAAAAATATTTTTGTCTAAAACAGCTTGGCAGGTCACAAAGTGTTTCCACATGTTTGGAAAAAAGTTCTGTGTGTTCAGGTCAGATATCCCCTGGTGCCGAGCTCCTCTGCTGGAGTTCTGGGTTCGTGGTCAACTGAAGACATTTGTGTCAAACTGATTGTACATATATTAATATAACTGTTATGATGTGTAGCTGTCACCAATACGCTAGCTGTCAGACTGTTAGACTTAACATATTTGTCCCTTTTTGACTTTTCACTGTCTAAATCTCATCTTTTCTCATCTTTACAATTTCTTGTTTTTTTTTTTCTTTCTGGATAAGTCCTTTGAAAATAAAACTTTCTTACTCCTGTGGTGATCCATTACATATTTCCTTAATGAAAGCTCCCTATCCTGTTGGATGCTATAAAGAAATGACCAGCAGTATTTCAATAAATTTTAGCGTCAGGCCAACTGCAATATATCTACCATTCTGAGTGACCTCTCAGTGAGCTTGGAACAAAGATGATTTTATATTATTCCTCGCAATATAGATCCTTGATCCAATGATGCAAGGAAAAGGCAGGGTTTTAACTTTGTGAAAGACCTTGTAAATGAAAGGTGAAATAGCAGCTCCTCACCTAATGTTTACTTCAGCAGGCTTGTGGTAGAACTGACATTTACCATGTGAGATAAAGTGAGAGGCAGAAGTTGTGGGCTGATATTTGAACACTGCCTCTAATTTTGAAATTTTCTATAGCCCTTAATCTCTTCTAGAATACTGGGAAGTGCGCTGTGGATGTTGTGAGTGATCTGTGCTTTTTATATTAGACATTTACTGCATTGCTGTCTGTGTCTGCAAGAAATTGGATCAATGATTTAAGTTATCCCCTTCAAATGTGTTTACAGAAACTACTTTATTTTTCCTTTGGAGAATATATTTGAGCCATGGCTCTAAGTAGGGAAGAGTTCTGCTAAAAAAGACACATTAGGAAAACTAAAATGCTAATGTGCCAGGCCAGGGTCCTTCTAAGACAGAAAAAGAACAAGGGGTAATATCATGTGTAAAAAAATCATGTGAAAAAAAACTTCATTGTTCTGTAAACTTTGTACCAAATGAGAAACCTATCTTTTGTTTTACTTATTTTTAATAAATGCAAGTTAACATAAAGTTGGATCATCTGCCTTTGATTCAGCCTCAGGCCTGCTGTCCTCCAAGTCTCATAAGACAAAGGGATCACACAGGTCCATGTTGCTGTTCCGACTGTTGCTGGTGGAGGTCACATCACGGCATTCAGCAAGCACCATAGTGGAGTCACTCAGGAACATGAAGGAGATCTAATGAATAACCTCTTACTGCTTAGCCCGTGGCACTTCCTTTGGAAAGGGGCTCTGAGCTCCCCATTTTCCCCTCCTCTACTCCGTTTAGCCTGACAGACATGCATACTCTGTCCGCTTCCCTCCCCAGCAGCCGCAATGTCAGGGACCTTGGTGTGAGCCTGTGCAGATGCACGACGCATGAGCGATCAATGAGCGAGCGGGGCCACGGCGGGAGGCGCAAGCCGCAGCCACAACGCACAGCACGTGGCTCCGCGCCAGCGTTTACATGAGGCTCGTACATCCGGTCAGGATGACCCCAAAACAGTAGCAGGAATGTAGGCGGGCAGACAGACAGGCTGGTTAGCTGGAAAAGGAGAGCGAGGTATCAGGCGAGGGATTTGACAGATGCGTGCCTGCGCCCCCACACCGGGGATGCATATCTCGATGTATCGATTACACCGGGAGTAAACACATTCGGCACCTCGGAAGCCTCATTCCGAAGACGATTCAGATGCCAGATGAATCACAGAAGATATTGGTTTGGGGAGCAAGGCATCTTAATGTGAACTATCTCCAGTTAACCTTTCAACAAGCAGCAAATATAGGCGAGTCTTTAAATATAGTCCATAGGCACCTTCTGCAGTTTAAAAACAATGTTGAGAACATTGCTAATGAAGATGAGAAAAAGGAGATTAACCTTCTAGAATAGGACAAATAACAAAATTAGAGCATCCTAAGAGAAGCTGAAAATTATGATTTTCAAGAAATCTCTAATCAAGTTTATTTGTCTTTTCTGTGAAAAAAAAGACAACTAGATGAAACAACAGTAAAACTAACCACAGACTTGGTTAACTGTATTGACTGCTAATAATAACAGCAATATTTGAAGACATGTAAGTAATTCCCCTTTAACTTGTTCTTGAACTTTAGTGGTCTTCTTGTAATTTATAAATCCTGTTAGCACTTTCCCCAGGACTTGCTAAGCCACCCCTGTCCGGATCTCTACTGTATCAGCAATCTCAGACAGCTGGCAGCTGCATAACGAAAAGGAAATGAAATTTTCCTGTTAGCAGCCTACTCCAATTCAGGGAAACAGGGACAGACACAGAGCTATCTGCAGTATTCTTAGAGCTTCTAATACGGTAAAAGTCTTTTCTTAGAGAGAGTAGTTCTCTTGGTGGCTCTTAGTGCAAGGGTGAACCCATAATTTAAGCCCTGAAGATGGATCCACAGTGGGTCCATATTTTGGATGTTTTTGCAAATGCTTGGTGTTCATTTATGAGCAGGTGGCACAGGGTGGCATCCAGGCGAGTTTTGAAGACCTCCAGAGAAGGAGACTCCACAACCTCCCTGGGCA
>JAUBOD010000729.1:1564644-1595408 GCA_032353885.1 Nothura maculosa
TCTGAGCTCTGCCATCCAGCCAGTTCTCAATCCATCGCACTGTGTACTCGTCTAGGCCACTCCCTCGGAGCTTCCATATGAGGATAGTATGGGAGACGGTGTTGAAAGCCTTGCTGAAGTCAAGGTTTTAACATGCTTCCTTGCCTATAGTTATTAATCTTTCAATCAGTTCTCTGTTACTGTTTCCAGTTTGTACAAAAGATATCACCAACTCATTCTGGTACATTTTTGCTGTTAAAATCTCTCTCAACTCAATTTTCCACTCTCTTCATTTAGTCTCAAAAACGCTCATTCTGAAGGACTGAACCTTTACACAGATTTCACCCATTAACCATGCCTTCTTCTCACCATCTTTATTCCTTCTGACATGGTGGCTCCAGGATGTGCTAAGGGCCTGCATAATCTTGTTTTCTGAGGCTTCTAACTTCTCTATGAATGACAGAAGTAAGGAGAGACCAGGTAAGAGGCTGAATTTCTTCTAACATTAAAGCTCTAGAAAGTGTGCAGCAACCCAGCATCTGTTCTGCAGTTACCTTGGTCCTGGAGCTGTGAAACTGTGCTGCTGTTCTGCCATCTGCTCGGCAGTCCAGGAGGATGGGAGGGTGTCCCTGCGCCTCCCTCTGCAGTTAAGGTTGTGCTTGTGTTTGTGTTTGTGTGGGTTTGCAGGGGGAGCAGAAATATGACTGTGCACTTGGTGCTGTGCTTGGGCAATACCGTGTGCGGTAAGCTAGAGAGGCAGATGTGGGTCATTTCACCTGCTTACAGCTGGACAAAGCACCATGAATAAATAAGAGCAAAAAAGGCTGTGCAGTTATTAACATACAAATAGGATCAATGCATCATGTGCAGTTCATACGGAAATCATGCTCCAATCTGAATTTGTATTGGCAGGTGACCAAAGCACAATTTAATTCACCAGTCAGCTCTGAAAGACTGAAAGACTTGTGGTTTGCTCTGCAGGAGTAATACAGAACACTGCACCCTCAGCAAATGTCCAGACCTACAGTGAGGTGTAGGACCTTCATGCAGGTTACCAAGCTTCACCTCAGAAAGATTGGTGGTTTCTGAACCTTCCAATTCTTTTTTGACTACACATGGGTGATGATTCAGAACATGCTCAGGAGGGTACAAGTCTTTCAGATCAACCATTTTGGTGACTCTTTACTCCGATCCAGACAATGAATTGCACTAGTAACCATTTAGGATACCTTACATGACATTTCACCTATATAGGGAAAGTGATATTTGCTCTTCAGAACTAGTATTTCCTGCCCCAAAGAAATGTCATCTATACAAAAGAAATGTAGCATTTTACCCAAAATGCTAAGTATTTAAGAGAGGAGGTTGATTGAGAGATTGCAGCCTTAGTTTTCATAAGGCTGTGTCCTGTTCTGGAGTACTGTGTCCAGTTCTGGGCTCCCCAGTACAAGAGGGATGTGGAGCTGCTGGAGAGAGGGCTGGGCTACCTGGGCGCAGGGCTACAAGGATTATTAGAGGCCTGGAACATCTGCCCTATGAGGAAAGGCTGAGAGAGCTGGGCCTGTTCAGCCTGAAGAAGAGAAGGCTGAGGGGGGACCTGATCAGTGCCTATAAATACCTCAAGACCTGATCAGTGTCTATAAATACCTCAAGGGAGGCAGTGAGGAGGAGGGGAATGGCCTCTTCTCAGTGGTGGCCAGTGATAGGACGAGAGGAAACAGCCACAACCCCAAGCACCAAAAGTTCCACAGGAACTTAAGAAAACATTTCTTGACTGCGAGGGTGACAGAGCAGTGGAACAGGCTGCCAAGAGAGGTTGTGGAGTCTCCTTCTCTGGAAATCTTTAAAATCCGCTGGGATGCCACCCTGTGCCCCTTGTTCTGGGTGACCCTGTGTGTGCAGGGGGGTTGGACTGGATGATCTCTATAGGTTCCTTCCAACCTTAAGGATTCTGTGATTCTATGATTCTATAAATCTTGGTTTATCTGTCAGAATAAGTGACAAATTCAAACTGGGAACCTACTTACCATGTGCAGAACAGAGATCAGTTCTTCTGCCTGAGGAAAGGGATTTGCAGAGCTCACTGCATTAGCCAAAAATCTCATTTGCAGGTCTTATTGGACCATATGTATAAATTGTTCCACTCCATAGCTAAAAGGTTGTAGAGTTTCCTCAAAGCAGATGTTTAAACATTCAGGGAAATATTTTTTTTGTGTGTGTGTGGAGGTTTTGGCAATTCTGGTAAATGACACTAGAGTCAGAGATTTGGACTTCTTTAGCTGAAAAGCCTGCAGTGAGAACTAGAAGGGACTCTGGGCCTTTGCCTTGCAGGCCAGGTATGGGTTTGCTGCTCATGAAAACATTCACAAGCCAGATTTACATTAGCCAGGGCCAGTCATAGAGTAATGATGGCAGAAAAAGCTTCATGCCATCTAGTACCCTGCTTAAATATTTACTGGACAGGAGACTAGTCTGTACTGCAACCAGTTCTTGAAGCTGCTAATTTAAAATTGTTGCAGCTGTGTCAATAAATCTGTGTTTATAAGTGGATTCTGCAGTTCTTATAGACAGTAGCATCTTAGCACAGCAGCGAGTGAATTGATTTCAGAAGGATTACTGGGAGAGCTATAGTCCAGCTCACAATAAATGAGGGTAGGAAGCAGCACCACAGACTTGGGAGCTGAAATGGTTCTGCAATTTGACTGGCATGGAGGTTGGCATTCTGTATTACTTTTAACTGAGAGCAAATCAGAAAATGAGGCAAGGCCTGATATGCAGTTTATTTCTCTTCTCTTTCTGCCCTTTATAAATGAATTGCCTTTGCTCTTTTCATGCACTGGTATGCCTTCCATGTGTGCAGCTCCTGAGCTGGAGGGTGAGAGCTCTGGCTCCAATCGGCACGTTCCTCTTGTAGAAATGAGAAGAAATGGGATGGCTTT
Organism: Nothura maculosa; assembly: GCA_032353885.1. Lineage (NCBI taxonomy): Eukaryota > Metazoa > Chordata > Aves > Tinamiformes > Tinamidae > Nothura > Nothura maculosa. The sequence continues at coordinate 1,567,563 of JAUBOD010000729.1, forward strand.
CTCTCTTATGTGGCTGACAGCGTTGACAGTCTGAATGTCTTGTGTTTCTTTAAATATAGGGCCAGTTCTGTGTCATTTTGATGTTTCTGAATGGCATCTCTCTAGAGATGAAATAGCAATCATCACCAGAGCTACAGATTAGCAGCTGATAGGAAAAAATGGACATATCATTAAGCTTGCACACTCTCCTGCTATCTCACCACTCAGTCCTTGTCTGCAAACAGAAAAAGGGGATCCTGCATGGTTACACTGCTGTGTTCGGATATAATCAGGTGTCGAAGACTGCTTTGCTTAGACCTTTTGTTCAGCTACAGTCCTTACTGGATATTTTTTTTTTCTATAAGATTTGTGCTTTCACCTCTGGATAATATTATAACAAATAGCTCTTTGTCTCTTTAGGTTTGTTCATATAACTTGTATTAATATATTGACAATGTAATAAAAATGACATACAAAGAATCTTCTTGTCTTCACCAGCTCCTGCAAGGGCTGTGGCAATTATTGCTGATTTGAAGCACAGTCCGAGACTCCAGTGCATAAATGTGAAAAAAATGCAATTTTGAAAGTCAGCTGCAAGAACTATATAAATAATGAGGTTGTTCTTCATCCTTAGTAAAGCATTTTTAATTAAATGGTTTCATGGTTAAAATTAATATTTTAAAGATATTTTGAAGACACCAGTGATATCATCTTAGAACAAAAGAGAAATTTATTGACTTCTAGCAAGTATTTCACTGAAGTTTGCACAAACCGTTTATAACTATAGTCTACCTGAATGCTAGTAGCAAGCTTTAAACATTCCCATTGAAAAGGCTGACGTTAAGTGTGATTTTTATTTATTTCTGTGTGTAGGAACTTCAGTCTGGATTCTGAGGACAGTCATATGCTTTAAATCTACCAGAGTCATGTTGTGCTGCTAGCCAAAATCCAGGGTCCTTTATGCTTCTCCAATTAAGAAGAAAAATTGATGAGGGAGTCAGAGCCTGGTATTTTCTGCTCACAAGGACTGCAGAGTCTTGCCTCCCTGGGGGTACAGGAGTTTCCTGCACAGCACAGGGTATTCCTTCTGCCATCTGGTAAAGAAACTCCCTCCTCACTCTCCAACTCTTCATTTTTTTCAGTCTTTTTCTAAGGTTGTTCGAAGTTGTGCCTGATTCTTCCTTTCTCATATCTTTTCTGTGTTTCTCACTCTAACACTCGACCATACTCAGAGAAAATGTTTTTCCAAATAGGTCAAATTTCTGAACGTATTGACATATGCGACTAATTCAGGTAATGATGTACACTTGTATTTTTGGCTTGAAGATTAGTTTTGCTATTCAGAAATAAGTGAAATCAGAGATGACCATTATTCTAATCAACTCCAGCTTACCCCAAACTGACACCTGGTAGGGGAAAGCTCTGCAAAACTGACTTCAAAGTTCCCAAAGGAGAAACAATAGAACAACAGAAACCACAAAACAAACAAACAAAAAAACCAAAAAAAAAATCCCACCAAGGTTTAAGAAATCAAAAGATCAAAAGTCAGTAGTGTTAACTTGTGTATATTCCTGTGTTAAGTAGTTAATTATGTTTATGTTTTTAATGAAGAAATCCTGGAATCTGGAGGTGAAAAGTTTGTTTCTGGCTCTGCTGTTGGTTTATACGACATAGGACAGTGATCAGAAGTTCTGAGAGATCTAAATAATAAGACCAGAATGGATCTACCTGTCTCACAAAAGTATGGTGAATTTTAGTTAGTGATCCAGGAATACAAACTCATACCTGCACAAGAAGAAAAGATCCCTTTTAATCAAAACAGGGAGAACTTTGTCATTGATTTTATAGGGCTAAACTTTTACCTGTTTTGTTACTGTGATGGTTAAAGATTTTTCTGGCAAAGAGTGAGAACAGAATGTGGCCAATAGCTGGTGCTCCTCTGGGTGAGGCATCTGAAGGGCTTAAGGGGATTAGCAGCTTTCAGGGTTAGCAGGCACCTTCGGAATTCCTGTTTCTGCATTTCCCTCCTAGGCACATCTGCTCTGAGGCAGGACTATTACCAAAAGCAACTTTCATAGAAGTCAGTGTATACAACTGGCAGTTGTACACCAACCACCTTTAAAAAATGATTTTTTTTTAATCTTTGCTTTTTACTGCTGGGGTGAAAAATGCTGTGTATTATCTTGAAGCTTTATGCTATTTAAAATAAAATATATTGCTGGGCTTGATAGCTGTTTCTTTTATATTATTTGACCTGTTTCTATGACTTTCTTTTTCAGTCTGTAACTGATTCTTTTATTTATAAAGAATTTTGTTCAGCAAAAAAGGTGTTTGACTTATATATATTAATAAACATATATTTTAATAATACAAAGAGTTTTATAAGTTAAATTCACTTTCTTCCTCTTTATATTGGCGTCATTCAGGGAGGATGAACTGAACTTGCTAATTTAGCTTGTCAACCTTTAAATTACAGCACTAAAACATCTCTATTGATCATTACAAAATTATATACATCACAGATCTGTAGATTCTGAGAAAATTAAAGAACAGCAAGTTTTGAGATAAGGAAATGAAAAATCATTACTAGAGCAGATAACTTTTCATTTTAAGCTAGTGTCACCTTTCATTATTCAGAATGGTCCATTTTCCCAGAATATAAAAAAATCAAAATGCTGCATTTTTCAAAAATATTTTAAAATATTTTTTCAAAATAGTAAAATTCAGTAGGGGAAAAAAACATTTAAAATATTAATGAGCTTCCTTCTGACAAACATTTCAGGAGGTGATTCCCAAGCCTAGTGAGTCCCTGAGTTGTTACCTGCTCAGCAGGAGGCTTGCAGCCCCTTGAGCTGCGGTGGCTCTGGTTGAGGAGAAGCGTGGCCGGCCACCTTGCTTAGTGTGAGGACTTCTTCAGTCTTTTCTCTTGGGCTTGTCCAACTTTCTGGGCAATGTTCAGGTATTTCCTGAGTGAGATGCAATTGCCCTGGAAAGTGCCACATTCTCAGATGGTGGGGGGCCAGAGACTGGGCTCCTGACAGCAGCTTGAGAGAAAACACCTGCTATTTTTGATTAGTATGTTAGCTATCAGAGCCCTGCTTTATTTAATTAATTTTGGCAGCTAACAGAAATGACTAAATTAAAAAGGGGGAAAATCAACATAGCATTTCTGCAAAACTATTGACTGATTACTATGGGTAAATGAGTTGCAAAGTGAACTTCAGCTTCAGGGAGGACATTTTATTTCTTAATTCAAGCCAAAAACCTAGCTGAGATATATGTACCTCTCTAAAGCAAATAAAGGTAAGCATCCTATCTTTGTATTTGTTTAAAGACATACCAGGTGCTGCTTTAGAGATGAAAAAAAAAGAAACTAAAATGCATTTAATTGATGAAACCAAAGGTCCCGAATGCATTTTGGATAGGACAATTGCTTGGAGGAAAAAGTAGATAGTAGACAAGATTTTATAAGATTTTATATTCCAAATATAGAGCAGTGAGTAAGAGTGCACAGAAAGCTTCAGTGATTATTTCCATGTATTTTATTGTTGAATAAACCTTTTTATCAGACAGTCTGTTCACAAAAAGGTTTGTTCTTGTCATTAATGGCACATGGCTATTAAGAGCCTCACCATGCAAAGAACTGAATGTTCCTATTGAACTCTGAGCTCAAACAGGTCACAGGTTGGTTTCAGCAGTTTTGTAATGTTTTATCACATTGTTAATTCTGTGTTATTAATGATAACTTTTTGCACTACATCCAGATATGATCTTAGGTGATTTGTTCAGGATTTGTAAAAGTGTAAAATAAAAGTGAGTAAGTGTTTGACAGGGAGAGTTCTGTCGGCAAGGCAGAATTGACCTGTACTTCAGCATATTGTTTCTTTTTATACATATAGAAAGGTGACAGATCTTGTTACTAACAATTCTTTTTCCCCTAGCTTTGTCACTGAGAGAAGTTATCACAAAAGAATATGGGTTGCCATTTTTGATGTTAGGTTTTATATCTTGGCATGATGTATCTTTTACATCTCAGTATAAAAGTCTAATATTACAGCTGTTTCTTTCAAATTTTGGGGGAAGATGCAGTCGTCTTGAAGATAAAAAGTTACCCATTTGGAAAATACAATTCAAGTTATATAAACATCCTTTTTGTAAGACAGGTAATGCTATTGAGAAATCAGTCTGCATTAAAAAAATGTTGTTTTTTTTTTTCAAAAAGACAAACTGTAAGAGTTACTGGTCTTACAGTGAAGGTGAAAGAAGACACCTCTGGAAGTCATATGGTCCAATGCCTGTTCACAGCAGTGCCAAAGTCAAAGTTGAAAGATTGCTCAGGGCCCCATCCTCTCAAATCTTGTGATCCTCCACAACTGGAGATAATAACCTCTCTGAACAACCTGCTCCTGTGCTTAGCCACTTTCATCATGAACATTTCCTCCTTATGTCCAATTTGACTAGCTGTTGCTGCATCTTGTTACTGTTGTTCCTTTGCTGCAGATTGCTGTGAAAAATCTGTCTCTATATTCCCAATTGCTTTTTACTGAATTAAAGACAGCAATTAAATCTCCTCTTCTCCTGCCCTTTTCCAGGCAAAGTAAGTCTGGTTCCCTCAATCTCTCCTCATATATCAGATGCTACGGTCCCTTAACCATCTAAGTGGCCCAATTTAACTGTCTAAATGAATGCTACGTAGCAGAAAAATGATTGGAAGCCTAAGCGGTGTGATATGTTCCTGAGCACTGAGGTGCTTGTGAAGCCATACATCTGAACAGATTTAGACTCCAAATTCACCAAAAGAGCAGAGAATATTTTCCTATTCAGCACTAAGACATGAGGAACTCACAAATTTGTATTCTAACTGATCACTGAGCTCCACTCAGGCTCTGTTCAAAGCTCAAAAGATGAACACTAACAGGACTACTGAAATCTCCCCATCCCTTACCTTTCTTGCTGATGTGCTAGTTAATTCTTTTGAGACCATCAGAATACCAGTTTGTTTGTATGAAAGCAAGCTGCTAAGAACAATTTTTAAGTTGAAGAATCAAGGAGTAGGAAAGATTGGAAGAAGTTACAAAGCTGCTGCTTTGTGGAAGAACTGCCTGTGTTCAAGTCTGACTGTTACTATTGGTAGAAAGAAACACATAAATGGTCTATTGTAGAAATGATGAAGAGTAGTAATTCATTTTTTTAAGACAAAGAGAAAGCGCATGCCTGTTTCCACACGCCAAGGTCTTTCGAGAGATGCAGGAGCCAGCAGCTTTGGTATTGGGATCTTCTCTGCTTGGAGGGAGAAGAGTGAAACCAATATGGGGAGTAACTCCAAAAGGAAATGTGAGATTTCTGGATTTAATGAATCTTAGACACTGGGAATGTATGAAGGGGGAATATATTGCTGTTAAATAGCTTTTTCAATGATACAATTTTATGTGTTTCCAAGGGATCAGGTAAAAACAAAGGAATGACTCTGTCTATACAGAAAGTCTAACTTGTGTTAGAGGCTGGAAAGAATATTCTGCATTTAATTATGATTTATAAAATCATTTGAAGGGTATGGAATGAAATAGAGTTAGCCATTTAGCTTCTTTTTTTGGCATAGAGGAATTGTGATTTCCTATGGATAATGTCAGCCAGAAAGGTAATTATCTGAGCTAAATATCATATAATGAAAGCTCTTGGTAGGCTAGGAATACTGATGATCATATGAAAAACTGCCTTCCTTTTCCCTATATGATTTCTTATATTATGTTCATTACTGCTTTAGTCTTGCACATCACAGCCGTCACCCCTCCATCCCACCCCTACATTGCACATCTTCAAGTAGACTTGAATACTGCATCTAGATCTTGAAGGGATTTAATGATAAAAATAATTGGAATGTTGGTAACAAATCTGCATTTTATTCTGTCTTCCAATGTTTATATCCCTAAAAAAGAAAGAAATCAGTGAAAATAATACTGATACTTCTGTGCAGCTGGAGATGCAATTAAGCATTTGCTCCTTTATGAGTGCCTAGGTATTCAAAAGCCAGGAAGCTCTATAGAAACTGTCAATTCTGTGGAATTACCTCAAACAGAAATAAACTATGTGAAACCATTTTTCACTCTTAAATCATTCCCACTAAAGTAAGCACTAATCAAATGCTTTTAATGATATTGACCTACTTGTGAAGTGCTTTGGGATGGGTATTATTATTCAAATGCTGTGTTGTTATTGTTTTATTTCATTTTAATTGCATCCTCTCATATGCAAAACTTTAAAAAAATCCATCCTTTCAGTGTAACATCTCCCTGTTTGTTCTCTATAGATCATTACTTGATTTTTCTAAGGGCAGAACAAAATATTTTTAGTCACTTCCACTACAGAAGATAATAAAAAATACTCACAGGAAAGCAAAGTCTCTCTTTTCCCCATTGTTAAAACCAACTGTGATCATATTTATAGAAAGGGTATGTGGCAAAAACTTGTGAAAATTGACTTGGGAATAATTCACATTATGATGAAACACCTTTGCTTGATCTTGGCAAGGGGAAAACAAGGTTATAGGTTCTCAGTAGCATCCGTTAAAATCTGAGCAGAAGCTAACAAACCCCATCTCTCTGCAGGCTTGCAGTGCCCTCCATGGTAATCAGGGTTAGCTGGGTTTCATTAATTAAGGGTCTGGGCAAGGGTTGAGGTTTGTTCTAGGAACAATTTGTGCAAAAAGCACTGTAAATGACTCATATTCATAATTCTTTGATGCCTAAAACTCTATCTAAGCATAGTTTGTATTGCTTTAAATATGCAAGTTCGTTTAAAGTACTAAAACTACAGGTCACATCCCATCTTCCCTTCTGTAAATCCAGTCATAATGATATAAAGTGATTATATCAGCATAGTTGATTCCAGTGCAGAAAGGGAAATGAACAAGTTATATTGGTATAATCATACATGTAATGGCATGATTCTATCTATACCAAGGGTTCAAACAGTCTGCATAATGTTTAAAAATAAATCACACACTTTACTGAAACAGCCGAACTGATAGGAAAGTGGTGGTGATAGGAAATCTGTTTTAGCCTAGGCTTTTGTTCCCCCATTGCCACCACCACCAACAGCAGAAAAGCAGCATGAAAGGGATCAAAGAAGAGACTACTAGAATAGTCTCTTAGAATATTAGTGCTTCTGATAAATACACCACAGATTTTAAAATTAGAAGTCAAGGAAAATATTGTTTATATGGAGAAGCATACACTTACATTATTCCTGCTGCTCCAAACAATGAAGATAGGCTACTATTGCTACATATAGGAAATGAAACTAATATTCTGATTTTTTTTTCAGAGCTTCAGTGGACATAATATTTAATTTACTGACCCATTTCCATCACCTCAAGACAAGTTCAATATTATGAGGAGCGGCGATCATTTTTCAGTACCCAAGGTACTGCTGTAAATTTTTGGAAATCACATTGCCACTGATCCTTGAAACACCTAAACAATGTGTGTTACATTTACTGATTTAATAGATTATGACCAGCCAAGATGACCTTCTACAGGTGACAGGTCAGAAAATTTCATCCTTGTCAAGCCTTTTCCTCATTCAGCATTTTTTTCTTCATTAGCGACTCTCGTGAAACAATAAAATAGTTCCTGTAAAGTGATATATTAACAGGCAAACTGAGGCTAGCCAGCAGAAGTCACAATATCACCAGTTCTACCGGTGTGTTATCCTGCATTCAGTCCAAAAGGCCATGTAGTTTGCAAAGGTACCACCACAACTTCCTTTTGTTATTTTGGCAAATTCTAATTGCTGGTGTTTTGATCAAAAATTGTTTTTGCAAATGTCCGTAGGGTCACTGTCTTGATTAAGAGGTAATACTATTATCTTTTGGGTTGTATGTTTGCATAATTATTTCCATCATATTTTATTTTCTTTTAATCTCTGAAATGTTGTGGAAAACCAACATGTGCAGGTTTATGTCTGTGTGTGTGTTTTGTGTGTTATCACTAATTGGCACTGGAATTGAAAGTCTTGCCTTTTTTATTCAACTGTTTTAAAATACTTTTTTGTTAAGTTTTTTTTTTTTTTTGAAGAGACTTCTGTTCCTGTTTTTCTTTAGAGATATGTGATTAATATTTTTGTGTCTAATTAAATCAAGTTTACATGGATGATAAGACCAGACAGACAAATTCTTATTTTTCTGTAATGACTCCATAACATCTAATGCATCTAATGAAATTTCCTTGGCTTTACACTATAAGAATGGAGAGCAGCCTCCCTGCTTGTTTCCTGGTTCTTGCTTCTCATGTGTATGCTGCCTTAAAGGCACACACATGGCATGGACAAAGCTTTACCATTTAATTAACTATAATACTAGTTTTATATATTTTCTTTTTTTTTTTCCTTTTTCACCTCAATAATCTATGTAAATTGCTTTATTTTATTCATGTGATTTAATGACTGGTCTTTTCACAAAGCCTCTCCCACATTGCTGAGAAATAAATGTGCAGAGGTATTGCAGTTGAGCTCTTGTCTCTTCTTCAGACTTCAAGAAATAGATGTATGGAGTGAAAAGCTCTGATTAAATAATTGTTCTTGCCCTGCTTTTCCTAAACAAATTCACTCACCTGCATCTGCTAATAATACTTCTGATTTCCCCATCATACCTTCTCACTATTTCTCACCTCCTCTTCTCTTGTATATGTACAGCCTTTCCATGCTAAAAGAGGAATACTGACACCAGGCAATGTACAAAATACATTTTTTTCACAATAAAAGCCAGATTTCATACAGAACTATTTGAGAACATAGGAGAGAGAGACAAATGTAAGCCTTGGATTATATTTCCTAAAAACATGGACATTTCATGTTGTCTGTAAGAATAATAATATTAAAAAAACACAAGTTACCCAAGTAACTAAGACTACATGATCTTGCCCTGAATAAGCAAAAACATTAGGTTACAGTATATTATCATTTCAAATATACCACTGACTACAAAATCCACATTTTACAAATATCAAATCCAACTGATAAAATGTACAAGATGATAGCTGTTCAAATAAGTTTTTCTGCTATTTGACATAAAATGTGCCACACTAAAAGACATACAGAAAACACACATTTTCACTTTACTTTTTTAATGCATCCTGCTGAATGCACGCTGCACATCCTGCAATAGCACTTGCATTGAAATCAGCACAATGAAAAGTGACATGTCAGATCAACAAAATGAACAGTACCTCTCCATATGTAAATTGAAAAGGCACACACAAAGTTTATGCAAAAAAAATGACAGAACAGATAATAAATTATATTGGTTTTGGTATCTTTTTTGTGTCATTGATAACAAAAGAATTGGATGAGGCATCAAACAGTAATAAGTCTTTTTATTTTCAGGTCATTTTTACATCTTGCAATAACCGTTATCAGAAAAAGAAATAGAAAAGATATATCATTTCTTAGAACAATAAAAGATTTTGTCTTTCTTTTCTTTCTATACATTTTTTTCCCAAGGGCTTACTTATCCGTAGCCATTTTGTGTTATCCTTCTTTGCTGCATAATGGTTTAGTCTCTGGTTGTAAAAATATATTATAATACACATGTGAAACTATCTTTGTTTTCATCCTCTAAAATGAAAAGGCAGTTCATTTAATCTGTTAACCAATTTTGCTTGTTTTTATATGAAATATATTGCATACTCGCTTGCTTTAAAACCATTTCACAATATGTTACCTTCTTTTTTGAGAAATGGAAGTGCTAAGGTTATTCTTACTCACTTCTTACACAGGCTTCCTCAAAATATCACTAATGACATCACACCAGAAAAGAGAAGATAATGATTTCACAGCCATTTTTAGCTGGGTGTTGTTGTTGTTGTTTTGAAATCTGATATTAAATGTCCTTCCTCTTTGGAAAACCAAAAGAACATCAAATAAATTAATCAAAGCAAAGGACAACATTACTGCTTAGAGCCTTGAAAGCTATTCTCCATATACAGCATACTTAGAAAAAAATGAGTAACTAAATGGTTTCCTCCTTCAAACTAAATTAGTCTTAAAAAAAAAAATCACAAAATCACAACCCATTTGGTAGAGTCTTTTATGCCTATGCTCATATATAGAACTAAACATTTTTTTAAAACACTCCTTCCTGCAGAAGGCACACAGGGATTTAATATTTGCCCCCAACAACGGGTTCACTTGGCTAAGCATCACTGAGCATCAATGTATAAATCGTACGCTCTCATTCAGAGCCACTGCATTTCCACAATATAAGTGCATGGGACCACATGCTGGTATTCTCCACAAAAGTCACTTGTTATTTAAATCAGAACTACAAACCTGCTCCCTCACCTCCCCCTCTCCAGCCCCTAGAGGGGCATATTCTCATTAACATTCTTAATGTTAATTGGAATTACATGTGCACATCAAGAAGAGAATACACCTCCAGATGCGATATTTGCAAGCTTCATATTAAGCCAGACTGTGCTGAAATAAAACACGTCATTGAACATACAGTCCTGACCTGATACTGAACAGTAATATATGTTTTTATGTACAAGATTAGTTTTTACATGCAGACAAAAATGAATTCTGTATAATACATCTGCAGCCTCCATTACTGTAGAACTTGATCTTGCCGGTTCTCACTCACGTTAACAATCCTAGTGTCTACAAAATACAACTAGTCTTATGATCCAGCATATTTCCCTGTAATGGGAGTTAGTTGCTGATCTGAATTATTGGAAAAAATGGTGACAAGATAAGATGACTCAGACTCACTTGTTCAGAAGAGGAACTAGATGATTTACAGCAAAAACTAAGTTTTAAAAATCACAAGTGCTCGTATTTTCTAAACAGATGAAAATAATACAATTTTGTTCAAAATACAATTTCTGGAAATATAATCACCTAAAAAATAAGTTTGCAAAAACATTTAAAAATCCAACATCAAATGCATTTTACAATATCATTTAAAATTCTTTAAAAACTTCTAGATGTGATTCTATTTGCATCAGCTTTTCTAAAATTTCTGCTTCATAAAATATAAATGCAGCACAGATTAGAAGAAAGCACAGTCCCAAATCTGGAAAGCCCAAATAGATTAGCATCATCCTTGCAGAAAATTCATGCTGGAATATTTTTTTTCTACTGAGCCTTTCCACTTCCAAGTAATAGGAATATTTTATTATTATTTTTAAGCTATTCACTCAATGAAACATAAGAAACTCCAACAGAATTATTTAAAAGCTCAGTCCCAGAAATAAGGAGCAGATTTGACTCAAAAGGCATAAACTGCGGTTTCCTTCCTTTGAAGAAACCCTTCTAAATATGGTTACAGAAACATAAATTGAAATAATATCAAATTCTCCTAGAAATCATAATATATAAAACCATATGCTGGAGCATCTCAGCTAGAATTCTCCAAGGCTATAAAACTGATACATTCAAGTCAGACAATATCAAGGAAAATGGGGTAGGAGCTGAGGAAAATATTCATTTAACAATGATCTTTCTTCATGTAATGACATGCTAGGTTTAAGCCCCTGACATCTTGGAAGTGCTCATGTATAATCTCGTTTGCCTATTCTTCCTTGCTACAGAGATGGTCAACAAAATAAGACTTGCTTGGGAATAAGTAATGCAAAATGTCACATCTATCTTGCTACTATTAGAGGACGACAGAGGAGAGGCAAACTGGAATATTTTTTAAAAAGTGAAAAGCAATCCCCTCCCCACAATAAAATAAAAAACCTGAATGCCTGGCTTAAGGTATTCAGGTATTCAGTCACAAATGCATAGAAATGAAAGGGAAAATAAAATCTTTCTAGGTCATCTATTCCATCCATCTGCTGGAGTATGAACACTCTCAACAATATACATTCTAGAGCTTTTCTCAGTCTGATTTTAAATGTCTTGTTTCCATCTGTTTGATTTGACCTTACCTATTCCATCTTGGGTTGTTAAAATGGCTGCTGAATAGTGCAGTAATTCAGGGCAACATCTAAAAAAATAAAAATCAGCAAAAAAAAAGTCCTTTTTAGCCTTAGTGCAGCTAATTTTGAAGATATGTTTGCCCATCAAACTGGACAGACGATGCTTATGAGACCGTGTCGCCTGTGTGCGAAGCGTCATCTTTTACTGCATCATATGGATTAGACCCCGAGCTAATCAGTCAGCCTCTGAGCTGAAATGCTTCGGGTCCATCTTACAATGCAAATATTGGGGGGTGGGGAACATTCAACTAAAGTCTTCCATGCTTAATGAGTTGCCTTTTCCATTCTTATTAACTAAAATACTTTAACCGCTTTGGATTTTTTTTTAAACTTAAACAATTATATTAGGCGTAATTCTTACTTTATTAACATTTTTCTCCAAGGATTTTTTTTCTTTCCGATTATGAGTACTTTGCAATCTCAGGCAGTATGATGGATGCTACTCTTCTATGACAAGAATTTTAACAGCCCTTCTTCAGCACTCAATGCGCACCCAATTATGCGTCTGAGCTGGTAACCTTGAATTTATGTTGCCATGGCGACAAACTGGTCATGCATTATGGATTATCATTGAAATTCTACACCCCTACCTAGCATAATGAGAGTTGGGGACTTAATCAAATCAGCCATTCTGTGTGACACAAAGTGAAGAACTAGCGCTCATTGTTCGGCGCCCAGAAAGGAAGCAGGCCTGGTGGAGTGGCAGCTGCAGCGCAGCGGCCTGATAGATTGCCCTTATATACATTTGTGAATGTATAGACAGATGGCTCTCAATGCCTGGAATTTGGCGCTTAGGAAGCAGCTGTTCGGCTAACCTCTGCCGTCTCACCTTGTTGTCATGGAACATTGAGCAGAGACGGGGAATGTGGCCGGATCTGCTGACGAGCGGGGCTGGATTTACGTGCTGTGGCATCCCGCTTTCATGAGGAGGTGGCTGGGCTCCCATTGGGGGAGTCATGGGGGAGTCCTCCAGGCCCACTCCTATCCTGTCAGTGTTGAGGGAGGCAGATAAAACAGTCATGGTGAATCACTCCCAGGGATCTCGACCGGTTTGCATCTCCTTCACCATCCTGGAATCACAGCCACTCCATGGCACTCCCCCCTTACTCTCAGACGTCACTAAACACCTCAGGTTTCCATAAGAGATTTTGCTGTGTCCTTGGCTTTACAAGGCAAAACAGCAACTTTGCTAAGGTCAGAGCTGAAGCTGAGTCGGTGCCAGAAGGAGGATCAGGCCAAGGGGATGTGAAAACCCAGCAGCCATTACATCCGCCCGCCCCTTTCTGCCTCAACACTGAAATGTCTCCTTCTAGTCTGGAATATTGAGGAAGCTACAGGAACAGTTGAGGGCTCTTCATTTTTTTTTTAATAAAATAATAGTAAAACTGCAGCAGATTCTGGAAGAATGGAGCCATTATATATGTATGTATGTATGTATGTATGTATAAACCTTAAAACAGTTCAGGATAAGTATCTGAGTATTTTGTTCCACATCAGAAGGAAGTTTATGTACACAGTATTTTTCATTTATTTTTATGGCCTTTTTTATTATTATTACAATAGCAGCAGCATTATTAACATTATTTTTTTCCAGCTAACTCTACTTTTTTTTTTTTTTCAAAAACTGTAAACAGGTTCTGCTATTCCAGATCTATGTCTACTCTATTAAAAAAAAACCCTACTTTTTCCAAAACCTTGATCATCCAGCTGTTCGAGTCACCATTAGATTTTGATAGCCCCCTGTTATTATCAGAATATATTTTGTTTACCTACACATGCTTATACTGGTACCATCATCATGGTTTCTGCATAGAGAGTGTTACGCTTCTGTCAGCTCTGCCATTGTAGATTCACTAGACCTGTGATTTCAAAGCTTGCAATATTCTCTCAGAATAAAGCCTGATGTGAAAATAATGTTTCAAAGAAAATACTTGATTCCAGATCTAACTGCTTCATTAACACCATTTTTTTTCCTTTCAACCAAGCTGTCTGCTTTTTGTGTTTTGATGTGTAAAATGTGTAGCATGCATATACTATAAAGGATTTAATTTTAAATGCATGTGCAGGAAGTGAATATTTCAGTAGGCTCTTAAATCAATATGTAGGTTACCTAGGAACCTTGAGTAGTCACTTCTTATCTATCTATTTATCTATCTATCTATCTAGCCATCTATCTATCTCTATAAGTAAAAACAGAATCCCTCACCTTCTATGCAGTTTTTCATTTCCAAAGCAGCCACTGCTGTCAGGCACTGACCCAGCAGACAGGCTGCAATAGCTCCACAGAAGGCTTCTCAGTCTATTCACTAGTGATTTGTGCACTGAAAAGTCCCAAGAAAGCCTGGACATGAGTGACGGCACCAGTTGGGAGGCTGAGGCCAGCTTTAGGCCTGATTCTATGAGTTCTGTGCAAGCCAATGATGGAGTTCAGGGGATTCACTGGGGGGAAAATCCTCTCAAGAGAAAAGCCTCCTCTGTCAATAATCCGGTGTTTTAAACACATCTCAATCTTAGCAGTGTCACAGATTTCACTTGTTAAGGTACATTAGACGACTCAAAATTCCTAGAGTTCAAATACAGTTAAAAAAAAAAAAAAGCAACCTTCTCAAAAATATTCATACACACAAAAATGTCTTTGGTAACATTGTCTGACTCAGTGTACAAAAGATAATTCAGAGCTGGGGACACATAGGCTAAACAAATAGACTGGTATTGAAATCTCTCAGAAAGGAAGAATGATTGTATGTACTTTTTCATCTTCAATTTCCAATATTTGAAATTTCCTTATGTTTATAGATTTTAAGACAAATCCTTAAATTTGATGTTACTATCAATCTTACATTACCTTTTTTTTTTTTTATGGTTGATTAGCACTTACTGTGTGACCATGTTCGGAAAGGATTTTATAGTTCAATCCAGCACAGCAAACTAACATAAATAATAGTGTGTGCTTTACATTAAAACCTATAGAGAAATACAAAAAAGAAAGTAAGCACTCATACAGGCAATGTCTTTCTCATCAAGAATATCCCACAAAAAAAGGAAGAAAAAATTGCAAAATTATTTTTCATTAGGTAATTTAGAAGCAATTTTTTAATAAGGCTAACTTCAGATATAACAAAAAAAAATCCTGAGGAAGATGACTTTAGATTATGAATAAATATTTGGCCCAGTAAATGATTTATAATCGAATTATATATCAACCAAGGACTAACAGATAAATGTGCTTAACACTGTTGCTAATTATAAAAGGAACTAATTTTAGGGCCTAATTTTAAACCTTTATTTAGGCTAAATTGAGCCTTCTCAACAAAGTATTTCTAGTGGTCTTAGCAAAATTACTATCAAAATAATTACTTTATATTCCTATAACTTATATTCCTAGATGATTGTCCGAATAATACTTAAAGTTTTCTGAAACATTGCCATTTCCAGAAAAACTGGAGAAGAAATTTGATTAAATTTGATTAAAAGATTTATGTTAACTTCTTGGAGGCATTATTGATAAAAGCTATAGCTAGAGGTAAGCTCATAAATTTATTAAATAAACTAACCTTATCAGATTTAAAATACTATCGCACAACCTTTTAAATCACAGGATTATCCAATCTAAAATAAATAATAAATACAAAAATCCAAAGATTTTTTATATTCTTGGAAAAAAAAAAGAACAAAGACTGCTTTGTGGATTGTAGACTGGGATATTTTTCTCTTGCAACTTACTAAAATGAAACTAAACTCTCAATTTCAGCTTCTTATTTTTATTTTCTCCCTTTGATTCATGAGTATGCTTGAGGGTGTGAGATAGACCACATAAACATATATTTTGGAGAATTTTGTAATCATTTCATATGTTGTTTTGGTGGCCATCAGTAGTGCCAGGGACACAGGCTGGAAAACTTGCTGACACTTGAGAGTGCTGGTCACATCTTACCTCTGTGCTGTCTAAACCACTGTCTAAATACCAATCTTCACTCAGTGTAATGGCATAGATGAAAGTATGCACTCAGCATCTAGCTCCCAAGAAATAGATATCTTCTAATATACTTGCAGTCACTTCATTAGCATTTTAGGAACTCAAAATATAGGGTATTAAATTCTCAAAATATCTTTTTTTTTTTCCCTAAGATGTACATCAGAAGAGCTGTATTCCAAAAAGCCATTTTGGCACAAGAGGATCAGGATTGCAGAGCTGTGTTTGCATTGTAATACAGGGTACAAGTGGTTTTGCAAGTTCAAGGTTTGAAGAAAATACCATTTTCTGGCCATGACAATATTCTAGTAATTGCAGCAGATGTGCCTGAAAGGCAAAGGGTTTGCTTACAGACACTCCTCCAGTCTTAAGATATAAGCTCATCCTCCTCTTTTACTTAAATTCATCCATTGTCACAACTGGTGGAGTCAGCAGATATGTTTCCCTTCCCTATAAAATGCATTTAATCATAATAATCAAATGCCTGTGTAGTGAGAACATCTTTTTAATCCACCGTACCAGCTTGTTCGCTTCCAGGCTCTGACTGGTGTACTCTGATAATCTTTTTGCTGTCATGCTGAGATGTTTCATTTCTAGCTGGAGCTCAGCTGATCAGAAACATCATCATTTGTACTTAGTCTGAGAGCAGGACTACCAGAGAAATACAATAAAAATAGTGTTCTTTTTTGCTTGCGCATATGCAAGGCATGGAGGGTGGTCATCTGAAGGTCTCCCCTCAAACACGGCTCCTGTAGAAGAGCAATTTAAAAGCTAAGTATTTACTAGGGCTGGCTGCGGACCCAGCTGCAGCCCCGTGATCCATCAAAATGCATTCAGACACCCTCTGAGTACCTTTTGCACCTAGCTGGAGTCCCTAGTCAGTCCACAGATCTGGTTCATTGCTGCCCATATCTAGGTTGTCCAGGGACCCGTTACCAATCCCAACTCTGCCCCTGGACAGCTCCGGAGCTGTACTCTGACTGGATGCCCTTTTGGACCTCTACTGCACAGTTCCACATTTGCTGTGGCAGCAGAAAGCAACTCTTTCTGATTTTCTTTAGCTTAGCCAACTCCCTGCATACCCAGATAGAGCTGAATGTTACACATTTACCCACTTTTCTCTTACTAGGCTGTAGTAAGGCAAATGTAGGCACATGAAATTATGCATAGACATAATTTGCCCATATGAGTATCCTGTACATGAATGCATGTGCATCGCACCAGTGTGCACCTTCTTTTGGACACTACCCATGCTGAGTGAATCCTCAAACAGATATTTTACATAAACATTTGGGTTTGTTTTTTTCTCCTAAGATAGGCATGTACTTAAGGAACAAATTACATGTGCAATAAAGGGCTGCAGTAAACACACTGGACTGGGAATGAATGAATGAATAAATAAATAAATAGAGAAATGCTGTTGCAAAGTGTATCTGCTTCCAGGCAGGATTTGTGCAGCAGGTTAGTGGCTCTACATCCACGAGGGGGTGCCTGGCTAACGTTGCTGGAGCCTTACCCGTCTGTCTCCGTGTTGCTCCAGGGACCTGCATTGATTTGCACCACTTAAGCTTCTGCTCCAGCCTGCCCAAAGTGGACTGCCAGGGAAAAGAGGCTCAGGCATGAGAGAGTGTTTACAACACACTGCTTAGGAGATGCATAGCAGGCAAGAGGCTGTTCTTTGGAAACATAAAGTGATGCTTTTGGCATAAATCTCTGGCATACAAGCATGCTGATCCTAGAGGTTACACATGCCAACTAAAATGCCACAATAGGGTATCAGAAACATCCAGTATATCCTGACACACTGCCACAGATTTAATGACAATAATTGCAGTGGCTGCAGTCCTCAATGATGCTGCAGAAAATGGACAGCTTGGGATGGTCATTTCATCTGGAAATAGCTTTAAAAACTAGAGCAGACTTCTCCCCTGAGAGTGGCCTCTGTGAGATTAGCTTCCCGTCTCTGTAGCCCTCTGAGGAAGCATTATTCTCTTGCTTTAAAAGTGTAACAGGAAGCCAGGCAGAGTAAGCCCGGGGACAATTCGAGTCAAATGCTTTACAATGAAATGTATAGTGAAGGCAGGAGAACAGATTAAGTGATACTACTCTTTAACCTCTTTGTTTAACATCAGGAAAAATAGACAATCTTACTTATTAGAATTTTTTTTAAATTTAGTAATTATTGATTTTTTGGAGAAATTTGATAGGAAAAGCCTATTTCAATTGTTAGAAGAACTTTTGTACTCAGTAAGTTTTTTTGCTGTTGTTTTTTAAATGAAATGGAGAAAAACCTTCAAAAATGCTTCTGAAGACAAGATCGAGAGTGGCTGCACTTAGTGCCACCAAGAATCAAGCCCCTTGTTTGGATGCCTAACAGTAACCCTACAGATTTTAAAATTCCCCCTCCCTCAAAAAAATATGAATACTAATAGCTATAATTTTTCCATAGTTCTAATCCTGCAGAATTAGGTCAATTAGATAGAGATACAGGGTCTAGTCAGGCTTAGTATGAGTACAGTATATGCCTCTGTAAAATTCACTGGCATACAAATGCACTTAGATAAACACATTGACATTACTAAGACTCAGTATGTACAAAAGAGACCCCTCACACACTAACAACAACACTGAGTAGCATTAAACATGTCACTTCTACTGCAGCTCAGCATTGACACCCAAAAACGTTTCTTTTCACACTACTTTATTATTCCTTCTTCCATGGCAAAGCCTCTCCCTAAGTGATGTTAAGTCAAATGGCAAGATACTTTCATTTCTCTGCAAAGTGTATAGTGAGCATTATGGAAATGAAAATAATACAGCCTGTATAGTAAGAATTACATGGTAGGCTAGATTTTGAACATAAGATTATACAAGAGCATTATTGTTTCACGTGAATAGGCAACTAAATACGATGATGCAATGAATGAACAAACGTGGATACTGGACTTCTTTTATGCAATCTCACTCCTACCTCACCATATATGTGTTGAGATACAATAAAAGCTTTCATTTCATATACAATGGCTGAGCTTAAATAAGCAGGAAAGTTTTTCTCCTATGGACAGCTACCATCAAGATAAATTTTGGAAGCAGATACACTCAGTTTTAGTTGGGGCAATAAAATAAGGAAGTTTTTCTTGGAGGTTCTATAAGAGGATTTTTCACCTTTTGAGTAAAGTAAATCTAAATGTCTCTCTGACAGAACATGTTTTTAAGAGTTCCTTCTTTCTTTAAATATAGATTTTCTCTAGGAACAGGCAAAAGGAAATAAAGCAAACTTTGACTTATGCACACAGTTCAACATTTAAGAAAATTTTTTGAGATGAGCCTTTGTAGCTATGTGTAGCATTCCTTGTGTTAAAGTGTCCAGAAACTGCTGGAGCTCTTTGCAGAGACAGGATTTGCCTGTCCAGATCTGCAGAATAAATAATCCCCTACCTTCAGATGATGGGAGAATTAGAGAATAAATGTCAATCATTATCATATTCCAATTACTTGCGTAATATAACAGACCCCTGGAAACCTGAGGAAAGGGCTAAAATTTAGTGGGACAGAGGGGTAAGTTCCAATGCTCCACAAAACAGAAGAGAGAAAGGAGAGAGCATAGTTCATCTGTAATTTTCAAGATAGTAAATAGGCTATTTCTGGCCTAACAAAATGATAGCGTCATACATAGGATTAATGGCAAAGAAGTAAGAAATCTAGACTTAAGTTTCACTATTCTCCAGATGCATATGGTGCATCTGAGAAGAATGTGAACTAGTTAAAAATTAGACATGTCCTGTTTAAATCTCTTGGATATTTTACATTTGGAATATGCTCAGCCTTGAGGGAATTATATATCCATGAGAGAGGGACACTCAATAGCACTATGAATGCAGCTAAGCATTGTGTAAGCCTAGAAAGCAAGTTCAACACTGCTAAAAAGCCTTTGAATCTGCTATAGAACTATGGTACACAGTTCTACATGTACATGAGCACTTTGCAGCAAAAATAGGACCTGCAAAGAAATTCTCAATGAACAGAGTGATTCCTCAGATATCACTGAGACCACTCCTACATGCAGAAAACAGACTTACTCAAGGAGAAAAAAAAAATCTGTTTTTACAGGATTTTATTTATGGGAAAAAGCAGCAGGTAAATATTTAAACACTATGCACACATGTATACTACATATATGGGGCAGAGGGGAACCTCATGAGATTCAATAAAGACTCCACACACCAGTGCAGACTAGGTATTGACCTGCTGCAGAGCCGCTCTGCAGAGAGGGATCTGGGAATCCTGGTTAACAAGTTAACCATGAGTCAGTCTTGAGGGAGGGTCCAGTGTAGAGTGACAAAGATGATTAAGAGACTGGAGCACCCATCTTATGAGGAAAGACAAAGCGAGCTGGGCCTGTTTAGCCTGTAAAAGATTGAGAGGAGCTCAGATCAACAAATATCTGAGGGGAGAATGTAGGGAGGAAAGGGTCAAACTCTTCTAGGTGGTGGCCACTGACAGGACAAGGGGCAATGGGTGGAAGTTGAAACACAGGAAGCTCCATCTGCATGTGAGGAAGAACTTCCTGACCATGAGGGTGACAGAGCCCTGGAACAGGTTGCCCAGGGAGGCTGTGGAGTCTCCTTCTCTGGAGATGTTCCAAACCCTCCTGGATGCCACCATGTGCTCTGGGTGTCCCTGCTGGAGCAGGGGAGTTGGATTAGATGATATCTAGAGGTCCCTTCCAACCTCAACCATTCTGTGATTCTGTGCTATATATATTTTAAAATATTATATATGCTAAAATTTGGAATTCTTGCCAACTTTTCAAGCAAGATGCCTTTAACTTGACCTACTGGTGGGGCATATCCCTATATGCTCGGTACATGTCTCCTTTCTCACCAGGACCAGAGGCACAACTGCAGCTAGAGTTTAACTAGTCCAGGAAAAGAGCAACACCTGGTTGCTCTTACTCCTTCCTCCCTTCTAGGCCCAAATTTTCTGATTCTTGTGCTATTAGCAACTTTAGCCTTTCTGAAGCTCAAAGTCCAGGGTCTCAAGCTGTGCCTTAGCAGAGGGGAGGTCTTAGCCCAGGTCTGCCATGACTGTGGGTTTTCATCTGGGATCATGAGAGTTAAGCTTTAAGCTGCTTTTCCTAACTTCTAAATGGAGTAGTAGATATATCTTAAAACAGCTGTACTCTACCTAAATAAAACTCTTCACTGCACACCCAGCTGTCCCCTGGGAGAGGGAAGGAATCACATGCACTTGCTGAAGCAGCTCATGGTAGGTTCAGGTCAGGAGTCTATAAAAAAGACAAGCAGACGATACCTTCAGGAGCTATCTTTACTCTTTCAAGGAAAGAAACAGTTGTTTACATGCCATGTTCTCTTCCTGATTTCATATTTTAGAATAAGCATCAGAACCATGGGTTTTCTTGTTTCCTTCAAAATATGAAATGCTTCTCAGAAAATAAAAATAAAAAAACCCAGGCCTTTAAACAATACGCTTTGTTTGCACACTTCAGTTAATTGCTACATATCCTGCTCTGTGAGGAAAAATCTAATTTTACAGTCTCCTTCCACAGTATTTAACTTTGATATAAATATGTACAGTCCTTGTGTTAGGTTTTTTTTCTTTAACCAGAAACATTTGGCTAGAGCATAACATAAATTGATTTTTTTAAGATATAACATTATGTGCTATTATACTGTAAAAAAATGGCTTGTGTCTCCTGCTGTATGCTCTTTAGATCACTTACTATCTCACTGAGTCTGTCTCACTGGGTGACTTGTTTAACTGTAATCATACCTTGGAGTCTTTGATTACAGTAAAAGCTGATGCCATGGTGAAATTTCCTTTAATATTTACATTGTAAGACCTGTTGAAATGATACAATGCCCTTCTTCTCTAAAGTGCATTACCTCAGTGTGTTTGTGAATCAGCATCATTAGAACTGTGTGAGTTCATCCTTCAAAAATTATTAAAAATATTTACTGTTCTGGGAACTAGGGTAAACTCTGCTGACAGCAATTCTCATTTTATTCAAGGCTTATGACCTTCCTGCCCTTATATTTTTTCTTACACCTGGGGTATTTAAAAGCTACAAGGACGGCTGGCAATGAACAGAGATTGGGGGACACTCTTGTGTTTGTTTGTTTGATTGATTGATTTGCTTTTCTTACTTTCCTTCTTTCTTTTTTACTCTTCTATGGAAGTGTTGCTAATAATTTCAGTTAAATCTATGTTGGAGTTTGCATTAAAGTAGAAATTTAACTTTATTTTTGCTTATAATGTCTGGTTTAGGGTAACAGAACATGACTGTAATGTAGTTTGATCTACAAATTACACTTTACAGTTTCTTTTGTGCTATAACTTTGCATCCATATTGCTGTATGTATTTTCTGAAAAACAGCAGTGGAAGTACTTCAGTGTTGTAGGTCTCATTTCAAGCACTATAGCCTTTATTTTCCTTTTCCACTTGTACCAGGATCCAACATACTGAAAAAAAATGTGGATCCTCTTTTAGGATGAGTATTTTATCAAATATAGAAAGTCTTACTCTGAGAATCATTGGCTGAAACAAATTATGTGCCTATATATGAATTCATCATTAGTGGTCACTGTGGTTGAGCCTGGGAAAAATGCACTTATTCTCTATGCAAGCTTTAAAAGCTCTTGCCAATCAGAATTGTCTGAATAGCTCCAAATCATTCTCTCATATTGATCAGGATAACAGGAACTAATTTTCCCTTTCAAACATTGCAATGAAATTATATATCTTTTATGTATCTTTTTAATCAACCTTTTTCTTCTTTTTTTTTTTTCAGTTCTTAGATTTTTGGCAGTTGAAAGCATTAGAGCTTCACAATTTATGTGCAAATCATTTTATTAAGTGCTGCTATATTCCCAAATTTCCAATTAATGAAAATAATCCTAATGTAGCACCATTTTGCCAGAATTCATACAACAATGCTGTACAGCTAAAGCAATTTTATCTACCAAAATGTGAAAACCTAGGAATAGACAATGATGTTGTATAATAATCAAAGTCTATCTGAAAACTAGATTTTATATTGTACATTTAATCCTTTCTGAAACAATTAAAAAGATCCTCCTCACCTGCTCACCAAGTCTTAAAAAAAGATTTTGGAGTATAAAATCTAGTTACAGATTGAATGGGTTCCTCAATAATCACAGAATCACAGAACATTTCCTGTTTGATGTTAACACATGTCATCTCAGTGTCATTACTGTAAAACTCATAATGTCACTTACCTGGGATTGGCTAGTACTGTTGTGGAAATACAGTGAAATTGGTTGTGGGAGTTGTTTAAGAAAAAAAGACTGCACTATTAGTTTATACAAAATATATTATGTATGTACATATGTATATGCATGTGTGTATATATTTATATGTGTAGACATACATGTGCATATATGTTTATCTTTACTGAGTTTTACTTCCATTCTGATACTGTTTATGATTTATTTTTCTTCTAAAGGCTCAAAATGAAATATAAAAATGCAATCATTTTGGTGTGAAAACACACCATACAAGTTATTTACACATTTCTCATAAATGAGTCATTTGCACATGGAAATATGCAGAAAGAATATATTAACACTTTATTTAGAAAAGGAAAAAAAATGAAAAAAAAAGTAAAACAGTAAAACAGAATCACAGAATCTATAAGTTTGGAAGGGACCTCTAGAGATCATCTAGTCCAACCTTCCTGCTCCAGCAGGCATAGAATATGTGGCACAGGGTGGTGTCCACACAAGTTTTGAAGATCTCCAGAGAAGGAGACTCCACAACCTCCCTGGGCAGCCTGTTCCACTGCTCTGTCGCTCTGTCACCCTCACAGTAAAGTTCTTCTTCACCTGGAGATGGAACTTCCTGTGCTTCAGCTTATGCCCATTTCCCCTTGTCTTGTCACTGGCCACCAGTAAGAAGAGTTTGTCCCCTTCTTCTCTGCATTCT
Organism: Nothura maculosa; assembly: GCA_032353885.1. Classification (NCBI taxonomy): domain Eukaryota; kingdom Metazoa; phylum Chordata; class Aves; order Tinamiformes; family Tinamidae; genus Nothura; species Nothura maculosa. The sequence goes on from JAUBOD010000729.1 coordinate 1,591,462, forward strand.
GTCTTCATGAACTTATACATGTTAATCATATCCTCTCTCAGCCTTCTCTTCTCCAGAGAAAACAGGCCCAATTCACTCAGTCTCTCCTCGTATGAGAGATGTTCCAGTCCCTTAATCATCTTTGTTGCCCTCCGCTGGACCCTCTCTAGAAGCTCCATATCCCTTTTATGCTGGGGAGTCCAGAACTGCACACAGTACTCTAGGTGCGGCCTCACCAGAGCTGAGTAGAGGGGCAGGATCACCTCCCTCGACCTGCTGGCAACGCTCCTCCTGATGCGGGCCAGGATCCCATTGGCCTTCTTGGCCATGAGGGCACACTGCTGACTCATGGTTAATTTGGTGTCAACCAGGGCTCCCAGGTCTCTCTCTGTGGAGCTGCTCTCCAGCAAGTCAAACCCTAATGATGCCTGGGGTTATTCCTCCCCAGGTGCAGGACCTTGCACTTGTCCTTATTGAACCTTATGAGGTTCCTCTCTGCCCAATTCAGCAGCCTGTCCAGATCACTCTGGATGGCAGCACAGCCCTCTGAAGTGTCTGCCACACTCATCCGCAAACTTGCTCAGGGTGTACTCAGTGCTCTTGTCCAGGTCATTGATGAACAAGTTGAACAGCACCTGGCCCAGCACTGACCCCTGAGGGACACCACTGGCCACAGGCCTCCAACTGGACTCAGCTGCATTTATCACCACCCTCTGAGCTCTGCCATCCAGCCAGTTCTCGATCCACCTCACCGCGCACTTGTCTAGTCCACTCTCCCGAAGCTTCCGTATGAGGAGAAACAATAACAAAAATCTGTTCTAGCTGCTAATGCTATGAAAGCACAACCTTCCAGGCTGACCAAAGTTTTCTTTTAACCTCTGTTTATGTCTGTATGTGTTTTATCTTTCAAATTCATTTGTGATCTTCTTGAGGTGTATTTTATAGCCAGAGCATTTTTATCTTTGAGCTATGATCTGTACATGTATTTGTACATGTACAAGTAAAAGAACTATCATTAGAAGGCATTTTGAAGCTAGCAAAATCAAATATGGCATTATGAATATTCTAGACTTCATCAGAACAAATGGTAATAGATACAATTTCTGACAGCCATGTGACAGCTTTTTAGTATTTTATCTAAGAGTAACTATAGCAAGTTTCAAGCATGAGCTCTTCAGGAGAAAGAGGAATTTGATGTCAAGACCTTTAAAAAAGTCTGAGGGATAGATATTGAACCTTTGCACTACCATTGCACTGTAGTGGATTTCATAGCTGATCTCATTTCTTTTGCTATAATTAAGATCTTTCTGCTGGCAGCACAAACTTCTACTAAACATTAACAGAGGGAAAGGAATCTATACCCAAGTTAGATGTACTCTCAATACCACCAGATACATCACTTCCCCACTAAGAAACTGGGGAATACTGTAACCTGCTAGTTTCATTGATAAGCATAAGGAAAATCCAGAGAAACATCTCATGGAAAAGACTCTGTTATTTTCAAAAGAAGCAATGACAAAAATTGTTAAAAGACAGTTTTCTTTATATACTTCCTTAGAGCAGATTTCAGTTTACCACCATGGAGTGTCAATAAGCTGAAAGAAAATTCTATGCATGTTTCCAAGGAGTAAAACAAGTTTTTTTTTTTTTAAACTTGTCCTACAAAGGAAGCAACATTATTCATTTAAGAGTCTTGTTAAATCAGGTATTTAAATTTGGTTATGCTATTTAAACATGATATGAGAAAATTATATACTTATTATAATCTAGCTAAAATTAGGCTTTGATTCTTCAGCATCTATTTAACATAGACCATTAATTTTTAAGAATTGTTTTCAACTTCATGTCCCTTGGCAATAAGAAGAAAATGTCAATTCTGGAACAAAAGTTACAAATGTGAGCCCATATTTTTAATACTTGGCAAGTTTTATATCTTCGGGGGGGAGCAAGTCTTAGAAAATAAGAAGTTGAACTTTTGCTTTTTCATTGAAGAAAACTGAAGCACAGACAATGACTCTAAATTGCTTGCTGTAGGCAAAGACAGAGTAGGCAAATGCCTATAGGAGCATAGCAGAAAATAGCACCAAGAAAATCTCTGGAAAACAAAAAGAAGACTCAACACATAGCAGTTGCAGCTGAGGACTGTGAGAAGGTATATAGGCCTGAGAAGGAAAAGTGGGTTCAGTTCTATTTATCTGATTGATCTAATCGCATAAAGAAACATGAGACAACAATATTCCCAAAGAAGTTTTTTCTTCCCTAGCAAGAATCTCTTTTGTCAGAAAAACATTTCCTTATGATAATGAGTAAGAGTGAGTAAGAGATGTGTCATGTTAGGAGGTGGGTAAAGCACCCATGTCCTAACCCACAACACCAAGAGTTCAAAATACTTAAGAAGAAAAAGGGGCTGAAAACGATTCAAGAAAAGTCTTTTCCCATAATGTCTGTGAAATCTCCCATAATGTCTGTGAAAATATCTTTCTGCTAGTATCACACATTTTCTCTTTCACTCCATGACAGGGAAGAAAGCAGGAGATAGTGGTCAGTGTGTCGTGCTAGGTGGACATGCATGTTCCATCCTATCATAAACTGTGACCTTTAGCTTTTCATCTGGAACCATCAATCTGCCAAACACTTTGCTGGTCTTACTATGAGTTATTCTGAAAGTTCCTGGAAAAGCAAGAATCAAGGATGGGTAATAACCCAGGATATTCAAGAATAATCAAGCAGGGATATAGGAAAGAAGGATATAAGAAGTGCTCATTTCACAAACAGAAAAAAATCTAAAATATTTTCCTCAGAAAATACTAAGTGCTTTTCAGATGTTTTGTGACTGAACAGAGTTTATCTGAAAAAAATAAACACGCAAGCAGAAAGAACTCAAAGTATGAGCTTTCCTACATATCCCAGTCTTGGTACCGAAGAAACTGTCTCAGTAGCTTTAATTTCTTCATATGATCAGAAGAAAAGAAATTTTGCTTTTCTGCAGCTGAAGTTTCCTTGTCATTGATAAAGAGGGCAGAAAAGAGTATAAAGAATTCATTTTCCAGTATCCTCAGGGGATCATAAACACTGAAGTACTTCTACACTGTGAGCTTGAATACTTGAAATAGAAATAAGAGTTATCCTCGTTTTTTTTTTATGCTTTGACTGCCTCCTGATTCCCCTCTGCTGTGCTCTATCCTCCTGTGTGTTCGCTGCGACTTCCTCATCAGCTCAAATGGTGAAAAGCTTGCCGTGCTTCAGGAAAAGGGCTGAAGCTCCCCCACTGACACCACTTTACACGGTCATGAGTTCACAAGTGTTCCTAGAGTTTCAAAGTCGGAAGTGAACATCCGTGGGACTAACAAACAGTTTCTCCAGCTGCTTCTCTAAGCTGCTCCCACTCATTGATTTATGCATCTAATGCTTGAAACTGAGGCATAAATCTGGTTATGTAATAGAAACTTGATAACAGAGAAAGTCAATACTGCAGGGTCATAGAGCTGAAATTACACACTGGCACTATCTTTTATTAACCCTGTAGTTACTCATGTCTGTTGTTTCTCATAGACAAGTAAGGTGTCAGAAGAAAGTTGTTTCTCATAGACAAGACATTCTCATAGACAAGACTTAGATAAGTAAGAAGTCAGACCAAGGGCCTTTCTTGTAACTTTTAGTGGCATCAGATCAAACACTTTTCCTTCAATCTTGCTGGAGTCAACAAGAATCACTTTCTATAAATACTATTCCTTCTCATAAAAAATCCTATATCTTTGCTTCAATGCATGTTACCATAAGTAACTAATTGAAATTTGGCAGTGTTTCAATATTATATTTCTTTATGTAAACAAAGAAAAAGTTTGTAAACAATATTTTATATAATCATTTTTTTCCATTTTGTACAGGATTATTGAGGGAAAGCTTGTCTGGTTTTCCTCTCCTCTCCTCTCCTCTCCTCTCCTCTCCTCTCCTCTCCTCTCCTCTCC
>JAUBOD010000729.1:1596653-1624648 GCA_032353885.1 Nothura maculosa
TCCTGTGCTTCAGCTTACACCCATTCCCCCTTGTCCTATCACTGGCCACCACCGAAAAAAGCTTGGCCCCCTCTTCCTTACAATATGAGAAAGAATTTCCTGATTTCATCTTTCAAAGAAGAGAAGTTGGCAGAGAACTCAAGTCTCCTTATTAACTCTGCATTGCAGCTCTTGGCTACGTGTAGATCATAGTGGGAAATAACTATCCAAACAGAAATTCAAAAGAAAAGCAATTTATGTAAGGGAATAGCAATATTTTGCGGGTTTACCATTTTGGGAAGTTGTTTCCTGTCTTTACAAGAAATTCCAAACACTGATTTTATTTATGTAAATGAGGGTATGTTTTGTATTCCCATGTACATAGCAAACTTTAATCAAGTCCTGTTTTACAGTAGGTTCACATAGCCTATGTGCCACAGTTGTCTCCTTTCATACTATGTATTTTGCTAGCTTATTGTAACATGCTTCCCTTTTCATCTGTTCTCTCTCACTTACTCTGTTTCTTTTCTGCCTCTAGCTTTTCTCCTTCTTTTGGAGAAAGGGAGAAGATTAATTCCATTCTTTTTACATCTTTCATGATTTTTGTAGCCTTTGTTCAAATAAAAAGCCTCCAGTTGTTGTCCCTACACATTTTCTCACTCACTTTCCAGAGTGGCTACTGGAATGAGACTTGCATATTAACTTATTTAAATTCCTTCAATCATTGTGTGTTTCAAAAGGAATATTCAGTATTGAACTGTGGGTAAAGAAAATAGAACAGTCACCAGGAAGCTATACAAGTCCCAAAGAGCTTAAGCCAGCAGATGCTTCCTGAAAAGATTCACTTTTATAAGAACTCTACCTGCAGTGTGGTAGACTCTGACATAAGGCAACTTTTTTCAGTCAGTGGATTAAAAAGTAATATAATTGTCTAATTTTAATAACTCTAGACTTTGTTGTTGCCTAAATTCTTCTTATGTTCCATTTGTCTACACAGAACTTTGAGGACTTTTATCACTATAGTTGTAGAGAATCACAGAATCATTCAGGCTGGCAGGCTGGCTAACACAAGCTCCTGCTTAAAGCAGCACCAGTTAGTAGATGAGACCATGTTGCTCAGGGCTTCCTGCAGTTACCCTTAACAGTTGTTAGTGCCCTTAGGCCCCTGGTAACAGGCTGGTCAGGCGTGATTTACCTCGGGTATATCCATGCTAACTGTTCCCAGTCACCTTCCTCTCCTTCATGTGACAGAAATATTTGACAAGAGGACTTATTCCATGTTTTTCTTCAGTACCTAAGTAAGGCTGATGGTCCTGTAGTTCACTGGCCATGTCTTATATTTGTTTTGAAGAGGAATTCAACAGATGGCTTTCTTCAGTCATCAGGACCTTCCATGATTTCCACAACCTTTCTAAGATGATAGACAGCAGCTGTACAAGGACATCAAGCAGCAATTTGGAATCCTCAGATGCAGCGTGTTAGGGCTATAGTGCTGTGCGGGCTGAGTCATCTTCAGTCATCCCAGTCTTGACCCATATTCACTGCTTCTTCTTCTCCTCCTTGAGCCACCACCATTAAGCAGAGAGACCCATAAGATCTTGTTGCAGAAGACAGAAGCAAAGCAGGCATGGAGTTATCTCTGACCACTGGCACTGAGTCACCCAGAAGTTGTAAATATACTATAGAATCATCTATATTTACATATATGCTGGTGAGAGTTTCAGATTGCAGCTACCGATTCACCTCCACAATTCAATAAAAGCAAATTGCATTTTACTTGAGGCATTAAACGTCCATGTCCCTCTCATGTTGCAGTTTTATGTGTGTATAATCACGTGCTCCCAGCCTTTAATATTTCAATTCATTTAGCTAAATGTATACTTGCATTTAGTTTTGGAATCTAGGTGAGGCTACAGCAAATGTACTTTCACTTTGAGTACCAACATATTTGGAAACCAGAAGTTTTGTATAGACACTAACTTGACAGAAGTGCACTTCAGAGTTAACCAAGCATAGGCCAGCTTGGACAAGACACTATCTAGATAACAGTAGTAATAAGAGATTTTTAAAAGCCATTATTCTCATACATTTAAGCTCTTCTATCCCCTACCAGGTAAATGAGTTTAGTACATCGAAGAGGTATGAAACTGAAAGTTTCAAAATAGACTTGAAATATATTTTTCATTACTATTATTTGTATTGTTTGCAATCTCTTCTTTTTCTCATCCCTGCCTACACAACCATTTGGAGTACATAAACATTGACAATATGATTAGATAGGCCTCCTCTCTTTGAGAAGGAAGATTGTTCTTTGTTTTTTGACAAAACTCAAAGTCTACATTTTGAGCTCTGATAAGTCTTGTAATTCAAGCAAAAGTCTTGAAAATAATTTTGCAAGGATTCTCTTAAATCATATCTCAGTTAGAACTATGATTCTTAAAACACATGAAGAGAAATCATGTTCCTTGGATTAAAAAGAAAAAAAGAAAAAGAACGTTTCTATGTTTTATGAGAATTAGGATATGACTAAGTATTAATTGTAAAAACTTCAATATGCATTGATATATCATGCCTCAAAGCATTGATTTATCTAATGTATACAATTATATGTAATCATAGTGCCAGTTCAATTAATTAACAGAAGGAATAATCTGTCATCTGTTGATGTTGTCATTTGCAATATTTTTGAATGGAAGTTGGTTTTATAGTCTCATAGAGAATATAAAAGGTTTTGGTATTGTGTGAAAAATTGTAATATATTTCCTTTCTATTTCCTACTACTGGGAAATGCTGCATTCCTTCAAGTGACTTCTGGAAAAAAAATGGTTTCATCTTCTTCCTCAGAAAGTTAATAAGCTTATTACAAGATTTTAAGAATTTGCAGCTGAAGGAGATACAGAGCAGGAGGGTAAACAGGAGGGTAGACAATACTCATGCTTTATTCTGTTGCTAATTACTGAGAAAATATTCTGAGGAATTAAATGGACAGGACTCTGAAATAATTTCTGTTCTTTCAAGTGCTCAAGAGATACTATTTTCATTGCAAGAACTACAATAATAGGTTATGCTGATAGTTTCTTCTGGGTGTAGGAATGTATGGCTAGTTGAGAGAAAGAAACAACTGGGGAAAATTGGGTTGGACATTCACCATTTACCCAACCTTTACAGAAGAAAAAACATCCTTCCTCCTCTCAGTAGTTGCCCTAGTATACAGTATCATTTCTCCTGGAACTTGATGAGATTCCCAGTACCTTGTGGAAACAAAAGTTTTTCCCACAAATCATCAGTCTTTTGCAAATCTCAGGTAATCTGTTGGCTGTAAGAGGTGGGTTTTTTTTTTTTTTTTTTCTCTCCTTTGAGAGTGTCTAGGTGGATTTAGCTTTTACGAATCTCTCTATATCTGATCACTTAGCATCTCATCTGAAGCAAAGGTACCATTACAGTGAATGGCTTGTTAAATGACTTGCATGAATGAGTCACTCATTCTTACTAGTCATGTTAATCAGAAATGGAAGGCACCTGATTTAGATTGGTGTCTCCATTTTAAACTTTAGTATTTCTGAAGTGCTCACACACTCTAACTGTAGTTTTCAGCCCACAGAGGTCTTAGACTTTCTGTATAGCTCATAGAAAAATATAAAGAAGTTTTGTCTCCTATTTGCAGATATCTCTACTTTGACTGAATCCCTGAACACCAAAGATAAGTGCTGTGAGCTGCCTTTGCTGAAACTACTTATTCATTGAGATGTGTAAGTTAAGCTCTTACCTTTAAAAATATGACCTCAAATCTCCTAGTCTTAAGCATTTTATCTTGCAATTAGAATATTCCTAAAGAATTCAGGCACTTATTAGAGGACTACAAATACATGCTCTTGTTCTTCATTAAGACTATCAGTAAGCAGAGCTATGGGCCCCAGTGAGTTATCTTTCATTGTAATAATATAATCAAGACATATTCAAAACTCTTCCGGCTAACAATATAAAATCTGCATTTTATTATCCCTGCTTGTCAAAGTATAAGGTACTTCATATGGATGTGCTTCTGTTAGTAATGTGCTTATTTTGTAACATGTTCTCCAGTAATAATTAATAACACATCATAATTTTGATTAAAGGCATAACAAACTCCCAGGAAATATACACACTTTGCAATGAGTAATGATTAAACTTCAAACTATTACACTTTATCTTGTATTTTCTCTTGTATTACTATTTTACTTACCTTCCTCCTTGGAAAAGCCAAATACTCTAATTATCTGGCAGTTATCTTTCACACACAAAAAAGCATGTATTTACCATATACTCTTTACTACATTAAAGTCTAAGTTTATCAGGAGGATCTTTTTTTGTTATTTTTAAGAGTTACCTTTTGCATATAAGTTACTATTACTAGAGTCAACAGATGAGCTGCTCAGTAGTATGCAGCTGAATATAGAGATTATGAGTTAAGTTTATTTTAAGGTGAAAATATGCACAAGAGCAGTTACTACTGGTAAATTAACAGACAGCCTATAAATTCATAATTTAGTCTACTGTGCTATGACTTGTTTATATGTTCAAAGGTTTATTCAAAAGAGTATGAACATGGCTAATTCTATCTGTCCTTAAAATCTAGTGAAGTTAATTAAATACAGATGAAAATTCAATGTAAAACTTCATGCAGTGGTCATGAAAGTTACAGGATGGGCCTAAAGGGCTAAGGAAACTAAATAACAAAGTAAAGCTAAATGTGTGAAGGCAAGAAAAAAAAAGGAGAGAGAGGAAAGCGATAAAGGAAGAAAAGGATAGAAAGGAAAAAAAAAAAAAAAAAGAAAAGGGAAAAACAGAAATCAGATGAATGTTACAAACATAATGTAAAAGTAACAAACAGTAATACATATGGTTTTACTCACCTCTTTAAAATTCCTCAGCCCTTAACAGCAGAACTAAATGCTCCATGCCATCTGCCAGCTGTTAACAGAAATAAAATACAGGTACCATAAAGTACAATCTAATTAGTGTACTAAAGCTTAATATATTTGAGATTTTTTTTTGTAAATATAAAAACAATTATAATAGAACAAATCTATGCCTGTGACAATGTAATGAAGAGGCTTATGCTTCTGTAATGAAAGGCTTTATTACACTTAGCTTCATTATCCTGCATCATGCCTTACTGAATATATATACTGAATATATTATATAGCTTCATGTATACAGCAATTAAAATGATAATATATAGAAGCAGACACACAGAATCTGAATCACTGCAGAGTTTGTAGCATGAGGAACTGAACAGACTACCAAGATTTACAAGGCTGTTCATGGATCTGCCACTCTAATGTATGACTTCTTTGTGATTTCCTTGTCCTTTTGTGACTCTGGAATCCTCTAACAACAAGTTGAATAAATCCAAGAATAATTATTCCATAAAACTGAAGGAAAAGTTATTTAGCAAAATCCTTTCATTTATCAACAAAAGTATTTTTTCCAGTATTTAGACCATCTACTTTGTGGGCTTCTTCAGAACAGGACTGCAAGGCCAAAATAAGAAAAAGTAATGATACAGAAAACTTATTGAAAGTGCTTAATTTGCTCATAGAGACTGGAACCAAGAAGTACTTCTGCAGCATTATTGTAAAGAGTCTGCTGCTTTTCCTTGATCTCTTAGGACTTATGAGGAATTCTGTGAGATAATGCAGCACTTCCTTAAGCCAGTGCACAAGAAACCTGAGGAAAAGGGTTAAGCAGGCTTGAGTCTGTGTGTCAAGCACCATTTTCCATGTTTTAGGATGCCAGCATTAACAACAATTTTTTTGTTGTATGATGGACTAAAGCAATGTTTCTCAAACTTTCTGAGAAGGCAACATTCTCCTGGTCATTCATGCTACCACTTAAATTCAGAAAAGTTCAGTTGCTTCACTTTCTTAATCTGGAGATACAAAGCTGCCCTTGAGTACTGCTCCCCAGCACTTCACAGTCCCTTGTGACCCATCTCACAATTCCATACTATGCATGTAGAGGCAGAGGCAAAGTGGCCATAAGCAAGGAGGACCACATGACTGTAACCTCATGGTTAGGACTTCAGCAAGGACAAGGCAGACCTTGGTTTCATTTAAGTTCTTTTTTTCTCTTCAAGGAAAATGTTGAATGTAAAAGCACTCAATGGACCACTAACCAGAAACATACCACAGAATATCACATTGTGTATTACATGAGAGGCATATACTCTAAAACCAATGGCAAGTGGTTCTAGAGGAATGTCTTTTCAATGGGAAATTACTTGATCCCAAGAGAAGAGCAACAATGCAGTTCCCTGGAGCTGGCTTTTGGTCCACTTTAGAAAAGACTATATTTCTTTTATAACCACAAGTACAAAGTATTAGGGGTTTGGAATCTAGTCATAAAATTTAGCCAATTTTAACGACTCTGCTGAGGTTAAGGAAGTATTTTTCACATGTTGCAGCATCTGACTTAAGACCATAATGTTCTGGATCTTTTCCCTCACACTGGTGCCAGGAGGTAGAGCAGCATATCAGCTGATATGACAGAGATGAGTACTGCTTCTGTTAAAGTATTTGGTTTAGGATTTTATCTTGTGTGCAAAGAATAATAAAAGTCCAGTAATACAAAACATGATGTATTTTGAACTATATCCTCCATAATGTACATCCTCCATAGTGTAACCATAGGAAAAATCTGAATTTACAGATATAGTAAGTAAGATATAGTACAAGTAACTTCAAAGCAAGAAGGGGCTATGTATATTTTAAGACAACATCCTGAAGTGTCGTGTATCTTAGAGCCTCTGTGATTAATGTGAGATATTGTACATCAGCCATTGAAAAAAATAAATGAAACACATTCATAACCATAATTAAAACAAATCACTAGTATTGTTTTGTTATAGGTTCAATGACTGTAAGAATAATCTTAGTTCTCCTGACAGCTACCTCTGGGAAAGACTATGTGTTCATGCCACCGTGTTCTTGTCTGTGCTTAAGAAGCTTTTCCATAAATACTTTCTTATTACATTTTCCCTTATATATGCCCCTCCTTCAATGTATATTTGAATGTCAAAACATTCTTCTAAGATTTGTGACAGAGGACATCTGGAAAAGCATTTTAAACTAACTCCTAGAAGCTTTATTTTCAGCTCTTCCTGCTTGCTGTACATGGTAGCTACCCTGGAATAAATGAGTCTCTGCAACTTCCATATTATATGTCATTGCTCATCACTACAAATCAAATTTCTGGGAAAAATTTGAACAAATTTAAAAGTTTGTGTATTCCTTGGTATTAAACTCTGGAGATTTTCTTAATACCATTTCCAACTCCAAATTCTGGATGGTTTGATTAAATTGCTTTGAAATGTTCTTTAGTGTACAACTTGACAGTAAAAACATTCCCTACAGAGCAGTTAGAGGAGGAAATATGGTAAAAATATAGACTGAAAATCTTTTTTTTTTTCTTATTTACAAAACCAGGAGGTACTAAGAAAGCCAAACTGAGTATTTTGTGGTGTTAGCAACATTTTGCCAACAGAACAAAAGCACTGAGATGAAAATAGGTCTGGGAAAGAAAGAAATACAGGAGATTCAAATGACCTTGGTGAAAGATGTCTAGGAATAGCAGAAACTGAGTTCAAAAAGAGGTAGTGAGAAGACACAGTGGGAATTTTCTTAGTGTTGAAAATGTTTAGTGGAGTGCAAAGGTAAAGAAAAAAGCAAACCAAAAACAAATTAGACCAAGTTTGTCTCTCTAAACAGAACTGTGGTATGCAACTTGTTTTAGTTGGAGGGATGAAGGATGAAAGAATAGGATAGGGTAGTGGTTAGGGAGAGTGAATACAAGTCCTCCAAGGAAATAAGGTATACCAGACATGTAAGAATGAGACAATCCAAGGCGTAATAAACTCATTACTCAGTTTCTTCCATTAGCCTCTAAAATTCAACCAGTGCATCAGATCTAATATGCCACTGTGTCTTGAGTATTTTCCAATCTCTGATATGTTCCAAACTGTTAAAAATTCAGCTTTGCATTCAAAAGTCAGAGCAATGTAACATGATTTTGGTGTGAGACTGAAAGCAGACATGACTTTGTCCCAGCTGGTGAAAATGTGGTAATGAATAGAAGCTACAACAGAACACTTGTGCTTAAGATTTTAGTTGTAGTTAGACTGGAAATAGAGCATCATATTAATATGATATGTCTTCTGATCCACTAGCCTGCTGCTTCTAAAAATCTGAGCATAAATTTTGATTCTCTTCTTTCTCTATTCCTTACTTTATTTACTAGTTATGAAAAGCTACTCTTTCACTGTGATCATTGAAGCTATGTTTATATATATATGTCAGGAATTTCTGACTCAATATTTAAAGAGTTAAAGTATTATACAAAAGCTTTTTTTTCTCTTTTTAGAAATTCTTAAGTAGTATTTCTTTTTGGAAAACAAATGTCACCAAAATTCTTGGATTTTGTTGATTTGTTCATTGCTTTTGACTCTCTTATTGGCTCAGGTTAATAATCAGTGTTAGTGAATACATGAGGATCAAACAGGAAGAACTGTTCAGCTAGCATAAACCTGCCATGACAGCTTAATTTCTAAGAGCAGACCAGGAACTCAACTTCTTTCACTTCACTGGAATTAAACTAGTTCCTTCACAAAAACTTTTTCTTCTCTTTGCTTGCCCGAGCAAAGTAGCTATCTTAGTAGTTTGTAATTATATTGAGTTTAATTACATGTAAAGTACATGAGCTGAAATATCTGGTTTTGAATGGTAGAAATAGAATCGGTGTGTCCTGTTTTCAGTTGCCCACCTCTTTTTTTTTTTTTTTTTTTTATTTATTTCCTCCAAGCCCTGAAATGGAAGACACTCTGTCCAGCATCATCGGCACAGGAGAGTAGAAGATGTGGTAATGTACATTACATATTTGGAAAGTCAATAAATTGCACGGGCTCCCAAAGAGTTCAGAAAAGATTCTGCTTTTCATTGCTTCCATCTGCTGGTTTCAATTTGTGTTGAACTGGCAAGACAGGCAGCCTCTCATGATGTGCAATTGTTGAAAGATTCTCTAACAGGAAAACAGCAGTTTCCTATTCCCTATTTCCTGTTTCCTATTCCTATTGAATTATAACCTGCTGGATTTTGTCACACTGTGAATATAATATATAGTAAAATGCAAAGACAATTAAATTACACTGTAAAATGTGATTCATACCTAGAATATACTTTGCCTCAAAAATTAACATGATGTTTTCTCAATTTTTTACAGGAAAAAAAACACACAAGAATCTAAGCAACTACTTTGTTTTCCAAAAATGTACCTGAAAATTTTTGTAGTATTTGAATATAGTGAGCTTAAACAAAAATCTATTTTTGTTTAAGGTATGAGTGACTGAGTTGACTGCTTTTAGATATCTAAGTATGCACTGCAATATTTACTCATCTGTTACCATAAATATTTTACTAAATGTACAAAGATACAAACATATTATTGAAATCTCACTACTAATTTAATTTATTGACTGTCCAAAACCAATTCACATGAATCATGTCTTTTTGAATTGCAATGTAAATGATCAGCTATTTTCAATGTTTTTTTTTTAAGGTTTGTGAACTTATTCTTTAGTGATAAAAGATCCACTCCTTAGAGACTATTCTCAACAAGCAGCCATTTTAGTGATAGAGGTGAATCCTACTTGAATGTCTGAATATCAATTAGATATGATGCCTATTTTTATACCGCAAGATTACTTTCCGTATAAATTGGCTGCTTTGGGATGCCTCTCTCTCACTCTGTTTCTGTATTTATTATAAGAATAAAAATAAGAACAGACTCCAAATTATCCACATCTTTTGAGATATTATGTTCGAGGTAAAATTAATTTGGCCTTGATATCAATTGACATCGATATGAGTGCTTATAAGGCAGATAGCTACATGTAATAGAAGAATTATTTTAGAGAATTCATCTGATCTGTTTTAGATAATTGTTTCAAAGAAAAAGGAATTTTTCTGAGTAATGCTATCTCTGTTGATTATAGTGAGATTCTAGACAACTAACTCAGATATAAATATTTGGGAGGATACATCGTCCTTTGGAATCAGCCAAGGTGATGCTTGTTAAAACTTCTGAGTTTTAACAACTCAGAGTTGCTAATAGTGATGACAGATGAATAAAGCTTAACCATAGATCTCTTGTATAGGGCTTTGACTTTGAGTAAATATAAACAATTACATAGGTTTGGTCATAGTCACAATTGCAAAAAAAGATGAGGACCTTTTTTTTGCTCTGCTTTCAGTTTTATGAGGGCATCTTGATGTCTGCATGCTAGGCTTAGTGCTTCCCCCTTCATGAGACTTGTGCTACTTGAGCTCATGACCAAATTTCCAGAGCAATCATCAGCCTTGAAGCTTTTTGACAAGAGTTGATGAGAAATCAGGAGGTGAATTTAAGCTCAGGCTCTTGCTCTTAGTCCTTGCTGAGCGATGTTGCAGCCTATACCTGTGTTTGGCCATGTACCTCACTGGGTGTACACTACCCTTCTGTCTTGGCTTTCTGGCTTCATTTTGGGCCTACCTCATCACCATGGTCCTGCCTGGACACCACTGGACTGTCTGAATCTAATTATAGACTTGTCTGCTCTCCTTGTTTTGTACTGTTGGATTGCACCTTTCCTTGTTTTGTACTGTGGGACTGCAGCTTTCTGGACAGTGACCAAGGTCACTGTCCTGCCAGCTTTGCTGTCACCCTGAGCTCTTGGCTCACCTTCTCTTGAAGAGCAGTCTGCCCTTGCTGTTCTCTGACACATGATGGCATGAACTAAGGAAAAAATGTATATGAGAGCTGGAAAATATATTTTTTTTATCTACAGCTATTTCTGATCTATTTTAAGTGTTAAATGTAATGTACACTTTACATTTATAGAGAACTTTTGTTATAATGAGGATGACAGAGCAGTGGAACAGGCTGCCCAGAGAGGTTGTGGAGTCCACCTGCGTACAACCCTGTGCAGTGTGGTCTAGGTGACCCTGCTTGAGCAGAGGGATGGACTAGATGACCTCTAGAGGTCCCTTCCTCTAGACTGTGAGTGTGTATATATATATACACATATATATTGCTTTTCACTTAAGATATTCACCTCCAATATATTTACCAAAAAGAAATTAAGTTTATTATCCTAATATTATGTCGAAAAGGAAGATATAAAAATTACTAAAAGAAATTTTGAAAGGATAGTACCAAGTTTATTATAACTCTCAGTACATTCCTTCAACTCCTCGTGCAAATATCTCCATTTTATTTAATTATATCCCTAATCTTGACCTGTTCTGTACCTCTGCCTCATCTGAGCTCACTATCTTGCTACAAAGACTTTACTTAACTAAACAGACAGATTAAAAATCACATTATACAGATGTACTAAAATTGTCTGATCAGGTCTGGTCATTCTCAAACTATTTTTCTGGATAATTATGGAATCCAGAATTTCTTGCCTTGTACTATATATGAATAAAGAAAAACAAAAAACAAAAACAAAAACAAAACAAAAACCCAAGAGTTCACAAAGAGAGCAAACCTTTAAATGGCCTACAATGGGAGAAAGTCTAGCCCTGACAGTCTGAACAAAAGTCATCAGTCAGTAGCCTGTGACAAAACTCTTCCTGGATTTTCAGAACCCCCAGAGGGACATTACCACAGCTCAAGAAACCTGATATGAATATTTAATCTCTCTAAAATTGGATGATTATGCAGATACTGTGCATCTGGGAGAGTTGTTCCCCCAGCGGCTTATAAAAATAAATACTACATCTAAAATGTTACAGCCAAGATGCAGGTGTTGAATTCTCTCCCCACCACTTGCAGCTCTGCTTGGCTTGTCCTGATGTGCCACTGAAAGAAATGGGTGTTCTCTGAAAAGCAGTTGCTAAGGCACATGCACCGTCCATAACGGATGAGAGGACTCATCACTGCAATATGAGGCGTTCCTCTAGGCCATCCACTGCTGTATGGCTGATGGGTTTGATGGTATGGAGGAGAATAGTTTACAGGATTTCTTTTTAGTGCATGGTATATTAGCATCTCACATTTTAATGAATTCCATAAATAAAAGATGATGAAACGCCAATGTTTTGCACACTACATGCAGTCAGTTTCTTGGAAATCTGGCTACATAAACAACACTGTAACCAACATTTTTTACTCTGCTTTCTGTGTTGATGTTCTTGGAATTACTAGTTAAACAGCAATAGATCACTTTCTTTACCAAAAATAAAATATTGAGTTAGTATCATTCTCGTTTTTGTACTTTCACCTCAGCTTCATCAGTCACACTGAGAGCAATTGATCTGCTCTGGCTAATGGAGACCTGTCTTTATGTGGGAGGCTGTTTGCTGTTTTAACTGAAGCCTTTGGCATACTTCACTGTAGTGCTCAAATGTAGTGTCTGAAGTTAGGAAGCTAGACTCAGAAGTAGTCCCTTTTTTTTTTTCTGCAATATTCTGGACTTCAGGAAGGTTGCACTGCAGACGGGAGGAACTCTGGCCTAGACATATGTGCAGCAGGAGAGTTCGAATAGTGATATTTAAAGGAGTGTAAACTCTCCTAGAATGATATTTTTTTCCTGTTGGATGAAAATAATAATAAAACATTCAGCAGAAAATCAGGTTTTGTCTGGAGCAAACAGCAGCTTGATGAGCTTCTGCAATTGCTGTTTATACACATACCCTGAGGGAGAGGGGAAAAAAAGAGAGGATTAATAGCTTATTTGATTTTGTTACTAAGAAAAATTCTAGTGGTTTTAGAAGAATATTTTAATCAAAAAATCTCTAATAAATACATATTTTCCATTTATTTTCAGAGAAAAAAGAAAATCTATTCTGACTTCAGATCACTAGATCTGTGTGACATAAAATCCTGCAATGTAAAGAAGCTGCTCCTGGTGGCAGAGAATCTTAATCCCATTTAAAAATAATGTCTATGCTGCAGAAAGCATTCAGTGTATTGCCATGGAGAGAGCGGAAAGCTACAGCAGTTTCTTTCACCCTCAGGTGGCACATTGTCGCACCACTGATCAAAAACAGAGTTTTTGTTTTCTAGCCCTTCTGCCCCTGTCCGGGGTTAAAAAAAAAAAAAAAAAGAAAAGTCACAGAGCAGAGAGGTTACCCTATCTGCCACCCTAGCCCAGCAACTAAGCCCCTAGCAAACACATTAGTGTTTAATTTGTCAGCCTGGATGGAGAGACAGGGCCTGCTCTCCCACCTCACCCCGGAGCTCTCCTCAGAGGCTTTGTGCAGTGGCAGAGCGAGGCAGAGATGTGCCTGGCAGGAAATGGATTAAGAGCTGGGGTTGGGTCCACATTCCTTGGTTTGTTGCCTTACCTTGAACACTGGATTTTTACACACCGCTTGAGGGGCAGCAGGAAGGCAGTGGGAGCGCCAGGCAGTGGTAACGGCTGTGTCTCCAAACATCTCCCCCTCTCCACCATCCTCCGCCATTGCTCTGCAAACAAAGACTGTTTTGATTGCTTGGATGACAGCACAGGAATTCTCCTTTTCAAAAGCACTTGGTATATATACTTATGTGTGACCTAAGTAGCATAACCAGAACTGCCTTTAACAGCCGTAATGAGGAATGGCAAGCTCTAGCTGTTACCAGATGCATTTCTGAAATAGCCTTTCTGATGGACAAATAAAAGTAAATTGGACCAGTGTGCATATTGGTTCGACGGCATTGTGGGCAACAGTCAGTAAAAATGATTTAATGGGTTAGCAGAATTGTTTCTATCCCTTTTGGTTATGTTTGATTCCCTCCAGTCTTTCTGTTTACGAAGTCCTATGTTTATGAAGCTGTCTCAAATATACCATTTAAATTCATTGCATAATGCACAAAAATCAATTTTCTTGTAAGCAGCCAAAAAGCAGGAGAACTAATTTCTGTGCACTACACCATTGTTTCAAACAGGCCAATTTGTGACAAGTTTCCAAATGTATACTACGCCAAGGTAGATGAAAGACACTTTTGAGTGATTACATCCAGTAACGGTAGCAAAGGAAGCAGTCATCTTAGCTTTATGAAAAAAGACAAGATTTCTGGGAAGCCTGAGAAGCAAGGAGGCAGGTGAATAAATTTGTGTTGCAGAAATACTCAAAGAGAATTCTCAAAACTACACCATATTCTACAAAATATGTCTACTTACAACACATGTTTCTAACTTATCTCTCCTGTGCTGCATCATTCTCATATTATGATCTTACCTCTGATCTTGCCACTTCTTTGTTTATTCCATCACAGAATTTTCTTGCCAAGTCCTAATCTGGAGCTCTGTATTCACTCACTAAACTTGTTTTTCAATCTGCCAATCATTCTGACTTTAATATATTCTAAACTTAACTGCTGCCTACTCAGTACTACTCTGTATTTGTGGTGGTACTGCCCAGAACTCTTGAAGTCTGGAACTGACTATTTGGGTCTTTCTATCCACCATGCTATTTGTAATCTTACTCTTATTTCTAACTCTCATCCTACTGACATTGTATGTTCCCACTTCTGATCTGCTAAATATTATAGAGAAAATTATCTAAATTGAACATTCTGTGTGTCACTACTTTTATCACTTCATCTTTTCTGTTTTCCAGGGTAGCTTCATTATGTTCTTGCCCAACTCTTGTTTTCAAAAGCTTTTTAAAACTTCTGGGTTTACTTTTTGTAGCCTGAGACCTTGATGATATTTCAAAAAGAAAACCTGACACTATCATGTACAGCTAGCTGATTTCTGAGTTCATTTATTCCTACAATTTTTCTTCCTATTTATCTATTTAGCTCAAGGCTATCTCCTTGTTTCTTAGTTCAAACTTCCTTTTTTTGCTTCAGTCATCATTCATTACCGATGACTTTATTAGATCATTCTTTCTTGCCTATCTGAACTATGTGTCCTTTGCCATTGCTAAGTTTCACCCCTCTCTCCTTGTTGTCACTTGTCCTCCCTTCTTCATCTTCTCTGTGAACAAACTTTCTGTTCAAGGATACCATATAAACTTCTCTGATTCCTTCCTCATTCCCTTCTAGCCCTAAATGTAATCTATATACCCTGTTAAAATTGCCTCTGTAAAAGTAAAAAGGCTCTTACTATCCACCTGGAATACTAAGTCTCTGATGTTGTGATTATCTTCAGTTTCTTTTCTAAATTCACTCTGCAGCTCCTCTTGGCTCGCACTTTATAGATTTCTACTGAATAACTTTTTCTGGTTTTGTTTTTCCTACTTACTTAACATCTGTCTCATTTATACTACAATTTTTAGATCTTCCCTCTCTTCTCGTCTTCCCCAGTGGTCTTCAGGATCTGCTGGCTTACCTTTTGTTTATATTGCTTCTTGCCAGACAACAAGGACGTGCTCATCACATTTATGTTAACAATTTTCATATCTTGTTTAGCAACTACTAATTCTTTCCATCTCTTTAGTACTTTCTCACAGCTGTCTCACATCCTGCTTAAATTAAAGCATGCACAGAAAAACTGGACACCTTATTTTCATATACATCTGCCTTTTTTCTTGTTATCTTGGCAGGAAATTTTTCTTGATTATTTTGTTCATCATTTTAGCATACTTCTCACTTCTCTCTTTCCCTCTGTCCTGTTGGCCCCAGATTCGTGTACTTACTATTAATACAACATAGGAAAACTTTCTTCCTTCTTTCTTATTTAACACATATTTTCATTTCTTCTGTAGTTCTTTCTTTCCAACATTGATAGTTTCTTCCCCTCTCCTCAGTTCTTCCCTCCCATAATTCTTTATTAGCTTTAGACCTGGAGCACTGTGTGCAGTTCTGGGCTCCCCAGTATAAAAGGGATATGGAGCTTCTAGAGAGGGTCCAACGAAGGACAACAAAGATTGATTAAGGGACTGGAACATCTCTCATATGAGGAGAGACTGAGTTGGGCCTGTTTAGCCTGGGAAAAGGAAGGTTGAGATGGGATCTGATTAATATATATTAATACCTGAAGGGTGAAGTAGGGAGGAAGGGGCCAAGCTCTTCTCAGTGGTGGCCAGTGATAGGACAAGGGGTAATGTGTATAGGTAGAAACACAAGAAGCTGCATTTCCATGTGAGGAAGAACTTCTTCACTGTGAGGTTGGCAGAGCCCTGGAACAGGCTGCCCAGGGAGGCTGTGTAATCTCCTTCTCTGGCGATCTTCCAAACCCACCTGGATGCCACCCTGTGCTCCGGGAGTCCCTGCTGGAGCAGGGGGGTTTGGACTAGATGATCTTCCAGCATTAATCATTCTGTGATTCTGTGATCAGATGCAGTGATGGCCCCTTAGATCTCCACAGATAATCTCATATTAGGTGATTCTATTTCTCTTCATAGATTGTTTAAGAAAGAAAATGAAATATTTGTTACTTCTCTCAGCTGTTCTGAGCATATGCATGAAGTCTGCAGTAATATGGAGTAGGCTAGGGAAAATAGTAGAGTTAGATATATCATCCTCTAGTAAAATATTCCATAGTTAGATTGCTTATTTTAAGAGTAGGATGTATGGATTAACAGCTCCTTTATCTTTGAATTCACATTAGAGTAAAGTTAGGTGCATCTGCTCTAGAGTCAGTCTTTTCTTCCAGAAATTGAGACACTATACAATCAGAAAAATGAATCATGGAGCCAGTAGAAGAGGTGATGAGAAGGAGATTAGTTTATATGGGAAGGGCTTCAGGTTTTCCTGCTTATAATATATGCATAAATAATGTAAGTTAGTGTCAACTTGCACTATTCAGTTCACATTTAAAGACTTAACTACCCTGCTGTGAGAACTTTATAGTCATTTGAGATAGTGAACACAACCAATGGCTACTGTATACATTGATTTTATTTTATAAATATTTTAATAAAAATGAACCTTTGCTAAAAAAATGATTTTATTGATACTTAGTCCTGCTTAAGTATTATTGCTATTATGAGACCAAGAATATGATATATTTTATTACATTATTTACAAGATCTTAGTATATTATAGAATATGGAAAGTATTGTATTCACTGATGTTACATTGGCTACATTTGGTGTTACAGTGGTATGTCTATCTGATGTTACATTATTACTGAGATAGACAATATTGTCACCCAAATGCATGTAAAACTAGTTTAGTTAGTAGAAATTCAAAATCAAGAAAATAGTAAAATCTTGTGAATCTCTGGAGGTGTAAGTAAGAGAAATATTCAGGTTTCATCATACTGCTTCAGAAAATAATTATTCTTTTTCCTAAACTAATTTCTAACCCACAATAATTAAATAATTAGATGTTTTGCTAATCATACATACGTAAGAATCAAGCCTTGGAGTTGGCATTTCGCTGACAGGGACATCTCATTTTTATAACTCTTTCACTATTCTAAAAATATTAACCTTTTGGAGGAGTATGGATAGATTTTCAGCAGGATATAGAAAGACTTGTTTTGAGGATTGTTTTCCTTGTGTTCATTCTTGAATAGGATTTGTCTTTTAGTCTTTCCATGATTTCTTTGAGCTTAACAAAAATCAAAGTTTGGAAGATTTGTTTGGTGTTTAACTTGATTATTTAAATAAGAGATAAGCTGCCATTACAGCAGCTAGGCAATAATTTCCTAGGGTCATGGTCTCTCCTGCCCAGCATACATCCCTATTGTTAATGGAGCTGAACATGCACATACACGTTTTGGGAATGTTAAACAGTCCCCATTATTTTTACAGTGCCAATACTTACATGACAAGATAGACACAGACTTCAGGACTCTGTCTGAAGACTATAAAAAGAGCTAGAAGAACAAAGAGATTTAACTACATAACCATTAGTTTCCCACCTCGCTGAATCCAAATTTTAGAATTGCAGAACCTAAATTAACTTATCTCCCCTTGGTCATCACTTGAAGCTCAATGATGCTCAAGTATGAACTTTTTCCTCAATATTTTTCAGTGGGATAGTGTAGCTCTGCTTTTGTAAACCTAATATGTCTCATGAATTGCACAGGGTCCAACTCAGTCTCTCCTTGTATGATAGAAGTTCCAGTCCCTTAATCATCCTTGTTGCCCTCCACTGGCCCCTCTCTAGAAGCTTTATGTCCCTCTTATACTGGGAAGCCCAGAACTGCACACAGTACTCCAGGTGTGGCCTCATCAGAGCTGAGTAGAGGGGCAGAATCACCTCCCTCGACCTGCTGGCAACACTCCTCCTGATGCAGGCCAGGATCCCATTGGCCTTCTTGGCCACGAGGGCACACTGGTGACTCATGGTTAACTTGGTGTCAACCAGGACTCCCAGGTCTCTCTCTGTGGAGATGCTCTCGAGCAGGTTGACCCCTAATCTGTACTGATGCCTGGGGTTATTCCTCCCCAGGTGCAGGACCCTGCACTTATTCTTGTAGAGCCTCATGAAGTTCCTCTCTGCCCAACTCTCCAGCCTTTCCAGATCCCTCTGAATGGCAGCACAGCCTTCTGGAGTGTCAACCACTCCACCCAGCTTGGTGTCATCTGCAAACTTGCTCAGTGTGCCCTCTGTCCCCTCGTCCAAGTCATTAATGAACAAGTTGAAGAGCACCAGGCCCAGTACTGACCCGAGGGACACCACTGGCCACAGGCCTCCAACTGGACTTGGCCCCATTTATCACCACTCTCTGAACTCTGCCATCCAGCTAGTTCACAATACACCTCCTTCTCCACCTGTCTAGTCCACACTTCCAGAGCTTTCCTATGAGGATATTTTGGGAGACCGTGTCAAAAACCTTAATTAAGTCAAGGTAGACAGCATCCATGGCTCTACCCTTGTCCATTTGGCCAGTCATCCCATCATAGAAGGCTATCAGGTTTTGTCAAACATGATTTCCCTTCAGTGGATCCATGCTGACTACTCCTGATCACCTTCTTTTCCTTGACATACCTAGAGATGCTCTCTAGGATGAGCTTAGGATGAGCTGCCACATCACTTTTCCAGGGACGGAGGTGAGGCTGACTGGCCTGGAACTGTCCAGACAGCTTTCTTATTTGTTTGAGTGTACAGCCAAAATATTAAGTATGAGGAGTCAAACAGTACTGTTTAAAGTTTACTTTAAAACATTTACCTTAAATCACAGCAACCTGTAAAATACCCTCCCAGTGCACTGCATGAGCCCCAGAGAAGGAACTTCTGCCAGCCAGAAATCTAGGACTTCATGCTATAATCCCCCCCTTTTTTTTTTTTTTTTTTTTCTTTCTTTTTTTCTTTTTTCTTTTCCTCTCTTTAAGGCAAGTATTTGCCTATTGTTACATTTTGGCTACCTTTTTGCTATCACAGAAATGGGATTCTCCTCATTTTTTTTGATTAGGTTGGCTTCTGCTATTGTCTCTAAGGGAGAAGACAAAGTACAATAGGTAGCTAGCCAGAGTATTAAATCCCAGACAATTGTTTCCATAATAAAAATGTTTCCATAATTTACACTTTAAGAAATATTATTAGTAAAAAGTGGGAGGGAGGGAAATATTGTTAGTTTTCAATCTATTTGGCATTGAAATGACAAAAATTTCATCAGAATACCATAGTTATAAAGAATATAGGTTCTGCAGACTTTTAACTGGACATGCATTGCTAAGCCTTGCTATGCTAAGCAATAGCTCTTGGAAATGTCACCCTAAGTATCCTTGAAGAAATTTGCTTCTGGAGACTGGCATTAATGGTTAACTCGATGTTGTCATCCATTCCAGCCCATAACAGGACTCTTCAATCACTGCATGACTTGAAACTGGTGTAAACCCTCGGCCGCCCTAGTTTAGGGTTTGTGTGCCTGATCTGTGCGTGATCCAGAATACCTCATCATTTTGGTCCCTTCATTCCTTTTTTGCTTCTTCTGGCACTTCCAGATGATACAGTAAAACATGCGCATTCCTCTTTTCTTATACTTGCAAAAGTCAAAGCTTCAATTTCCAGGAAGAAAAGCCTGCTAACTGCTAAGAATGTGGAAAGAGCATGAAACAATAGTCCCAAAAAAGCTGACGTTCAAAAGATACAAAATATCAAAAGACAATGATTTTGCCAAAGCTGTGGTTCATATTTGTAGATCACCTATTGTCAGTTATAAAATGTCATCTATCTCAAATCCAACAGGAAGGTTACTTAACATGAATACAAAGGTGTTGATGTTTTGCTACAGGATGACTTGTTAAAGTGCATGAATCTGTCATTCCAATTAGAAGACTGAGATATATAGCAGACAGAAAATACATATGAGGACACCAACATAAAATTGATCTATAATTTCTGCATGTATCTAGTCATTGCTTATGTCAGTTCCTGGATGTATTTTTATGTGAGAATTGATAGAAAACTTCACCTTCTTTCCCTTACTCCCTGCTTTTAAAAAAAAAATATATATATTTTTAAAATATATATATAGTGTATATATATATATAATATTTTTATATATATTAAATATATATATATATTTTTAAAAAAGGTATTCTAAACTCCCTTCACAATATGTCAATGTAGGCACTCCACTTTAAGTGCAGCTTTACAACTTACAAAGTTTTCCGAGTGAAGAAATGCAGTGAATAAGAAACACCTGAATGCATTTTGCCTGGTATCTGTAGCCCATTGTTTCTACGATCTTATGTCTTCAGCATAATAGACAATAAACTTCCTTCTGTTTTCAGTTACACCGTATAAATCTGGAGTAACACCTTTGGAATTTGAGATGAGTGTCTGCCTCAATCTTTTTTAGAAACTGGATTGTGGCCAAGCTTTTCACTTTCAATAACTGCCTCTAATGCTGGGATTCTATTCATAAGTAGCCAATAGGAGTTGCATTAGAAAATACAGTACAAAACCTAGGGAAATGCCGGTAATTAAAGTCTGCCACTGAATAAATCTGAACTCTAACCCTTAGGTTTCAGGAAATGTATCCTATAATGTGTGCATCCTATGTCTATAGCTGAAGAACAGGCATGCCCACACAGGATCTGCAGCTTGCAGACTATGTGGTATGTGGAGCTACTTGGAGAATCTCTTTTTTTCTTTTGTTTTTATATGCTCTCTGATCATCTAGTTTTAAAATTCTTCCATAGGTAAAATTAAGCAAATGTATCCCAACCCTATTTTTGGAAGCATTTCGAGCTTTAGATTGTCTTGCATTCCACTGCAGGTAGTTGCACATTATATTCATTCATTCTGTAAAGAAATGACACTGACAGATTTCTTCACAAATCAATCACATTAATTGTAAGCCAGGTAAATAGCATAACCTTAGCTAAAATAAACTAAAACAACCTATCAGAAATAATCATTTTGAGTTTTAATTTCCTACAAAAATTATTTTATATCTTATAACAAATTTACTTCAATTATTACAGAATCTACTGCTTTGCAAACATATTGTAGAAATCCACTGCTATCTCTAAGTCTGAAAATCATGCCAAAGAAAAATGACTTGATGGAGACCCAGCAAAATGATTTAAGTTCTTCAAGTCAAGATCAGAAACATCCTTTAAGCTTTCTGCATGTGTTTGTATGCAATTCAGTTTTTGTCCATGATCCATTTTTTTCATAGAAAAATAGATGTCAACAACATTTTCTGTCAATGTAAATTTTGACTAATTTTGTATTTTGTTAAGAATACTCTCTGTCTTTATTTGTACTCTAAGTCTTAAAAGTCTTCTCTTGTACTTAAGGGACAAATATATAGTAACTGCCTCTCCAGCTACTTAACAACTCACGCGTAATGTGTTTCTCATTACAACAATTCCCACCACTCAGCTCACAGTTTCATTAATTTTTCAGGCGAAGTTTTGATGATATGTGGTTGAGGGATTGAAAACGTTGAAATCCATTAAACTGCCTCTCTGCTACAAATTTTCCTTCAAATAATTTACTTAGTGCTAGTACAACACCACTTCACACACTACGTCAAAAAACAGAGAAATTGCACTTCTGAAGACAAGTGCTATTAAATCAGTTTTGTACTAGCTCAGACAGTTTTCCCAGTAATAATATATCATTTTATTAAGAATTACCTGTGTTAAATTCACTAGAAAGGTTATTTTTGCACAGGCCACTGAAAACATGTTGAATGTCTGTCTCTAAAACAAGAGGATAAAAAAAATGAGACAAAAATGGAATATTGTTTTTTACTTACTAAGAATCAAAAAGCTAATGTAAATAACTTTATGGACTCATGCTAAAGCAAGGTATGACCAAATAGGAAATTGCATGGATAGTCAGTATTGTCACGAAGCATATGGCCATGCCCCGCTGGGGGGAGAATGCTAGGCTGATCAGTTAGCCTGGCGTAGTCTGATAGCACTTACTCAGAGCTGAAATTCACTCTTACGTTTTTAATAGTATTTTTTAGAACATAACTTAGTGATGACAGTTACTTCCTATCAAGTAAAGGACCTCATCTGTCCCTCTTGGCAGTAAATTCACAGGATCAGGTCTTAAGATCTCTTAATTCAATCCCATTTGAAGAAATTGAAGAAATAAATGAAACTCAGCCCCCCCAAATTACCTTAAAAGTTAAGTCACATTATGATCATAGGTTGAATCTCTCTGGAGTAAACTGCAGTCTTTTGATTTACATGAGGCCCAAAGAGCTGCAGAAATTTGAATATCTAAGTAGGTCTTTATTTTACAGCATATGTGCACCTGCTGTAGAAACCCGAGTGGCTTCCACTTAAGAAGGGAGCAGTTCCTGTAAAACTATCAAATAACACAAGACTTGAACATGAACCATTCATACTGTGCAGACTAGAGCCTTGTAGGGGGCAGAGAAATGCCTACATAAAATATGCCAGGACCAAATTCATATATATGGCATGATGGAGGGGCCAAATATTCTTACACCTTGCCAAAAAAGGGAAAGCAAAGGTCTGACTCTGCTAACATTTCTAAACCTCAATAAGAATTCTTGATGCAAGTATTCCTTATAAAGGAGTGAATTACATGCCATGTGCTGTAGTGCTTTTAGTGTCTGTAATGCCTCTGATGAGGGAAAAAGACAGAATTTTTTGTTTAAATAATTGCTGAGAAGTAATTTAACAAAGAAACCCTTATTAAAAGGATTCCTGAACTATTAGGGGGATATTGACTAAACTAGTCAGTATTGGAAATTTTTTTTTTCCTCCTCTCTTTCTTTTAATATAAAACAAGGTCTGAATGTCAGATGTGGTGTGCAGGCCTTAGGAATAGGATTAAAATCTTGCAGCAAGTCTGGGGAGGTTTTCAATTTCAGTGTGGCCACAGTTTCCCTTAGGCCTTCGTAAGGCTCCCCTAACGAGGTGATCCTTACCTACCTCGACTGCCTGCTGCAGCATCGCACAGGGCTCCCACGTCCTCAGAGAAGGACCACACTGACGCACAGATGGAGCCTGATGGATGCTAAAAAAGGAGACATTACCTGCTGAAGTCACAGAGCAGCCACAATTATTACAGGGCTCTGGGTTCATTGTCAATTAGAGTGGCAGTTAAAGCGAGCAGCAGCTGTGACAGATGGCTCAGCTCCAGCCATGTTATGGTAATGGGATCAGAGCCAACTCAAATCTTTTCTTCCCTCTTTTTTTTTTTTTTTTTTTTTTTTAAAAAAAAATAAAGCCCCCAAATCAACACATAGTTGTCAATTAGTCACAATGTATAAGGG
Organism: Nothura maculosa; assembly: GCA_032353885.1. Lineage (NCBI taxonomy): Eukaryota > Metazoa > Chordata > Aves > Tinamiformes > Tinamidae > Nothura > Nothura maculosa. The sequence goes on from JAUBOD010000729.1 coordinate 1,620,250, forward strand.
GGAAGTATCATATCTACAAAGGCATCATTTATCTGTTCTCTATTAACCCTTACTTTCAGCTTTTTGAAGTCAAGATTTTGTTTATTTATTACTTACTTCAAACATGTTTTAGCAGGATGTTCAGTTGAGAAGACAGTTTACATTAAATCTTTATTCTGAGGGAACTTGTAAGATGCTTTACTCATAACTTAGCCAATTTAACCCAGTTGTTAGCTTTTTAATTGCAGAAATTTCTTTTGTACAGAAATGTAAAGTACATTAAAATAAACCCAAGGCTGAATCTATTGTCTCTGGTGAATCTGAAAGCATCTATTACCTCTGGATTTTATTTACTCAAGGATTAAAGACTGGAGCCATAGCACTCACCATAGTGTAGGCAAGTCCCCAGGAGGGTCTTTGAAGAGCTTTCATTACTAACACTTCTGGTTTGGAGTTCTAACCAGATCTTCATTCTTCTCCAGATTCAACCCCTATCAGTCTAAACCTGCCCTTGCAGGTCCTCAGGAAACATTTCAGACTCTGCTGAATAATAGTAAAGGCTCAAACAACAGAAGTCCACTCAACATATGCCATGTTTTCACAATGTTCTTCACGGAATTAAACTTCCCAAAGAATTTAAGCCTTTGACTATGGTGTACAGCAGTCCTTATCTGTTTGGATATGTTTTTGAGCCTAGTGCTGCCATGCTGCTATAGCAGTAGCCATAGCAAAAGTGTAGTTCTCTGGTGGTGCTTAAGAAGGTGGTAGGGAATAAATATCTAGAAAGGATGGGATCCTATCAGAGGAAGTCCTCCTGTTTCAGCAACAGCCCATTTGACAACAGAAGTGCAGAAGGGAATAGAAATTTAGTGAACCAAGATCGTCTCATGATGAATGCAATGTGTTAATGGATAGTGGGCATTAATCTAAGTAGGAAACATATAGACTCCTCGTGAGCTAGATCAGTGATTCTTTGCAAAAGAAGCAAGAAGAAAACAAAGCAGTGGCTTACTTAAGCTAGTCTTGCTGTAAGACTTATGACAAGAGTCTGTCTTTTAAAATCCTAGCTGCCCACCACAGATTTACAGTCAAAAGACAAAACATTTTCAACTATCCATTGCAAAGGAAATTTCATTTCATTAAAGGGGGAAGTTTGAGTAGGTTAAGTGTAAATGAAAGCTAACAGGATCAGGGCAAATGAAATTAGAACAATCTGTAACAAATGAAAGACTATAAAATTACTCTTTAGAGACTTTCACTAAACACTAAGAAAGAGCAGGGGGAAATGAAGCATAAGAAGACACAGAAGCATTATTAATTACAAAAATTTATATTATAAAAGTGTCATAGGTCCTTATCTAGAGTTAAAATTTAAGCTTGAGATATGCTTTTTTGTATATCTGGTTGGTTAATGTTCCTAAGGGAGTGGGAAAACTGAAAGAAAATTTAATCTCTTGCTGCTTTAATCTCTTGTTTGCAATTGAGCATTGAGATAGTGTTAGGACAATAGAAAAGCAGAATGTTTTTAATTGTTTCTATTTATTTAAGCTCTGTGGTAATTAAAAGAAAACAACTAAATTTCTTCAAGTCAAATTCAACATTGGAAATAAAGCTTGATCAACAGTTAGGTTACTTAGTCTTTATGTTGCAAAGGTTTGATTGACTTTTTCAACTTTATTCTTACTAATTCAGCAATTAAACAAGAACATGTGGATTCTTTGTTAATGTTAAAGATTTTGTTTGTTATATACAGGAGAAAATATACAAAATAATCCTTTTGTTACATATATTGTTTTTTAGAAGATGATAGGAAGAGAGAGCATTCTCCTCAAAACATTTTTAGAATTTGGATTGGTTTGTCAAAACCATAACTACAGCTGGTAAGTGAAATATGCAGAGTATATTATGCCTTGTGCTTTTTTTTTAAACTTTTGTTTTTCAGCCCTTTTATGGACTATTCTACTCAACTGTACCAACTATAACCTGTTTTTGTTTTGTTTTCCTCCAAAACTCCGAAAGAGCCCAGACAGGCAGAAAAGATAAAATGAGGTAGAAGAGAATATTCTAATCTGCTTTTGCAGATGGATAACAGATAAGCAAATGTCCATAGTCACACAAGCAATCTGAGAAAAGGAGATGTAACTCTTTTTCGTTCAAGGCAAGCATCTTAACTATATAATCTGCTTTTGCATTTGAAAGGAAAGCAACACAACATGTAACACAACATATAGTGGAAGAAATGTGAGTCCTTTACAGGGCAATGATAGAGTGTTTTCATTTTAAGTGGGCTTGGGCCCATGTCTTATCAACAATGCAATTCAAGCAAGATGATGTGAACAGATATAACTTACTGGTGAAAATCAATTACTTTAAAATGCAAAGAAACTCCTTCCTTTCTATGATTCATTGCCTCTAAATATTAACTAGTGCTCTGCAGTTTATTGAAATAGTGAAAGGCACTTGTGTAAATTATTTCAAGAATATAGTTAAAACGGGCAACATATAACTTGGTAAATATTATTTGAACTACTCAGAAAAACACTGAATTTGGAAACAGTGCTTTTGGATACTTTTAAAAGCATTAAAGAGGTTTATTAATCACTATCATTTACTAATCACTTGAATCACTTTCTGAAATTATCACTTCTACAATTTCAGAAAGAACAGAATGTGAGATCTATGCAAAGGTTAAAGTCAGATTTAAAATAAAAATATACTTTCATCTTCTAAGCAGGTGAGTCACTTTGCACCTGAAAATCACTCTATTTGGCATTCTTCATGGGTATAGTGGCATAGTATTACATTAGAATTCAGTTCTGCTAATGCTTATTTGGGTCTGGGTCACATTTCTAATTTTTAAAAGACTATTCATGCAGTTCAGTGAGTATTTCCTGGTGAGATGCAACAAAACTCTTTCATTTAAAAATCTCAAAAGAAACCTCTCCAAAACACACAAACTTTGAGAAGTAGTCCCCCTCTCTGACACTAAAGTTATTGTTTCCACTATCAATAGATAATGATAATTTAGTAGCTAAGTGATATATATGATACGCAAATGAATAACCACAATTTGCATCAGGGTGAAAAGATAAGGCAGCTCTTTTACAAGGCCACCTTGTAGCTCTTTATTAACTTGCAGCTTCTGCAATATCTTGTATATTGTTGACATTCCTGAGCTTGGGCTAACAGCAACAGGCATACAATAAGCCCATCACACCCTTCACTAACTCAGTCAACCCTATTCATATGTTACACACCTGTGTATATTTACAGTCCATTTAGATGTGGTGTGAGAAATATTAGCTTTCAAGGTGGACTCAGTAAAGATGTTTCTACTCCCCCTTTCTGGACTTTGGTAATGTTAAAAGAAAAGCTAGAAAGTCACAAGTCCTAGATCTTACATATTCTTAGGTTTGATGCTATCACCATATTTGTAGCAGTTGCTCTTCATCAAATAGAGACAAGGCCATCAACAGAAACCTTACATTGGATAGTATTTGTTTGTTTCTTGCAGCTGTATCAATTGGTCTAATGAAAGACAGAGCTTTTCCCTCTTGTATCAAAGATGATCATACATATAATACAATAAACATCGTAAGTGTTAAACCATAAAGAAGGATACTGGTTCTTTAGAGAGATAAGACTTTTAAGGATTCTGTGTTACTATCTATATCTGGTTATGGAAAATGAAGTGTGCAGTATTTATTCTTGTGCATTAAAATTCTGATGTATTTTGAGAACTTGTAGTAGATGGAGGAGATCTTACTATTTATAATCTAATGCAGGCTGCAGTATACACAAGACACTCATATTCTTAAATGCCCTTAAATGCCTGTTCTCTACATACAGATGTGACAATGTCGGAAGGATTTGAGCATAAGTAATCGAACACAGAGACATTTTGACAACTGACAGTCTTTTTCATTGACACAATAGTTAAAATCATGTAAAAATATAAACATATAAATTCACTGATATAAAGTGAATGATTTTCAGAAAAAAAAAGCAGTAAACAAACACTGAAGAGTTTCCTCTGAATTTCTGACTAAAATGCACCACGCCTGTAGATTTTGGAGATCAGTGGTTTTTCAAACAATCTCAAGGAAGAATCATGTTTCAATCTCTTTTTCTGTAGATCACTTCTTCCTGCCAGTGAGATGATGAAAGTGAAATCAAAGCAATAATCCTAATCCTAGCCTTCGGACTCAGTACAGTAGGGCTAATGTACGTGAAATAGCAAAGCACATCCCATCACCACTCTGGACATCCTCCTAGGTTTGTCTTGGCTTCCTTTTTATAGTGACACGCACCTTGTGGCTCTAGGATTTCTCTCCTTCTAAAACCTAACCCTATCCCTAACCCTACCCCTAGCCCTAATCCTAGCCTTCAGACTCAGTACATTAGGGCTAGGGTAGGTGAA
>JAUBOD010000729.1:1625292-1637454 GCA_032353885.1 Nothura maculosa
CCTCTTTCCAGTGCCACGTCATTTGTGGTTCCAGGCTTTCTCCCCTTCTTAACCCTAACCCTAGCCTTAACCCTAACCCTAGCCCTAATCCTAGCCTTCAGACTCAGTACCGTAGTCCTAGTGTAGGTGAAATAGCAAAGTACATCCCAGCACCACTCCTTACAACCTCCTAGATTGGTCTTGGATTCCTGTTTCTAGTGCCACGCACCTTGTGGCTCTGGGATTTCTCTCTTTCTAAACCCTAACCCTATCAAAAATATTTCCTCATCTAGAGCTTGTTGGCATCTCCCATATGAAGTTCTAAATAAACGGAAGATTTTTAACAGGGCTTTATCACTTATTAAATTTGATCCTGAGATTCGTTTTATTGTAAGAATTGGGAAATATTTTTCATTGTTAGGCCTTTCTTTTTTTTTTTTTGGACAATGCCAGATTTTTTTAAACATACTAGAATAATGACATAGTCTTCATTATAACATCTCCAGTGCAACAATATAATACATTTGCTTAAGTCTGGGAGAAGGAGAGCAAACCAATTTATTATAGCCTGTTGATTCACACTCGCATGCTGTGCAGTTTGTGTGAAGGTCCCATTTACTTTTTCACATGAACTGCCACAGCATGGTTTAAAGATAACTTATTCCTTTCCCTCTAAGCAATTCTGAAGTATTAGTTTAAGAAAACGTCTATCAGGTCAGATCCTCAAACAGTGTCTCACAGGTGGGCTGAAGGCAAGGGAAGAGAATAAGTTCCGAACAAACTTGTAGCAACAGTTCTGCAGTGATTTGTGTAACAGAGGTCACCTGAACTGAGATTTGTTGTTGCTTTTAATGAATTTGGATGGTTTTTACTTCTGTTAATTTATGCAGGTATTTTTTGATCCGTTTTAGACCTTTAGCAGCCATAATATTCTGCAGGAAGGAAGCTTATATAATATGAGAACAACAACCATGTTTGTTTGTTTCACAGAATCACAGAATGGTTGAAGTTGGAAAGAACCTCTAGAGATCATCTAGTCCAACCCCTCTGCTCCAGCAGGGACACTGAGGGCACAGGGTGGCATCCAGGCGGGTTTGGAAGATCTCCAAAGAAGGAGACTCCACAGCTTTCCTGGGTAGCCTGTTGTTTGTTCGTTCGTTTGTTTTGCATACACAGCCTGCAAATTTTATGTGAAGCTTCCTAGCTTTTTATTGAGAAAACTTGAGATTAACTATTCCATATTGATCATCTCCAAGCCACTTCATATTTTATAGTTCTTTTAACATATTCTCCTTTTAGCTAGCTCTTTTATTTTTCCTATCAACCAACTTAGCCTTTCCGTATCCAGATGTATGTTTTCATTTCTTTGTCCCTTTCTGAATATTTTTCAGTTCTATTATATGCTTTTTGGATCAAAGGAACCAGTGCTTCAAAAAGTACTTATAGTTGTAGCCATACTCTAGACTTATTCTCTTTTTGGCTATGCTATTGCATTCCTAATAATTTATGGGTTTTTTTTAAATTTGACTATTGTGGAGCACTGAGCTGAAGTTTTCATAAAATGATTTGAAGTATAAATTCACGTACATATTATGCAAATATTTATCCAAAGATTGGTTCAGGATGTGATGCTTATTTTGATGCCTGAAAGACCTTTTTCAAACATCTATTTTAAATCTGTTTTTCTTCCTTAAACAAAGAAGAAAACTATTACTTCTATAAAGTAATCTGAAATAGAGCAAACATCACCTCTTTCTCTCTATTGACTGCAGAAGGGCTCCAGATTAGAAGCCTAATTTAGCTAATATCTAAAACCACATAATACGAAAATCACACTAATCCTTGGTGTACTGATGCATGAGTATCCCTTGGTTTGTTTGCTCAGAAGTGCCTCACATACAGCTCTTCTTTAGATTTATAATTAAAGCTTTATCAGTCCAAAATAAGCCCAAAGTCTTCAATTAATCTCTGCATAGTTTACCCACAGCCATACATCTGGAGGGTTCAAATCTCTCTCTCCGCCTCACTTGAAGAAATTATGATTGAACTGCATCCCTGTTTGTATTTAAAATAGTTTCTCTGAGAAAGCTAATATCATTTCCTTTGACTTGATTGGCGTTATCCATGCTTTTCTGCACCAGTTATTGTTCTTAATGTTTGAGTATTCCTATTTAAATCAGTGAAAGTAAAGGGGGTAGAATGTATATGTAAATGACAGCTTGTTGCATATTATATATGCTTGCTGTCATGCTGGCTCTCTAAACTTATTCTAATTTCACAAAGAAATTATGAGTGCATTTTAGTGGAAAATCCCCCGCAGGAGTAAGTTTTGCCTCTTAATTAAAGTGTTCTTTATAAAAATAAGCATTTCTCTTGGTATTATGTATCACCTGTACAAGGACATGGTATAATACATCACCCCTATTAAGTTTCAACTTAGTATATATACTTAGGCACCCCTGATTAGTACTTCAAAGATGTGTCAGGGTGCATTTGAACTCAGTTCATTTTGTTGCACTTTGAAGTACTTACAACAGCAGTGATAACAAGGACTGAAAATGAGCTGCCTGGAATCCATGCAGAGATCATATTTCCTTTCTAGGAATCAGTTTTTGAAATTATATAAAATGTATAAAGATGTGCTTCTTGCTGAAAGATTTTTATTATTTGTCTATTACTAGATGAAATTACTTTTGCTCCATAAAGTATAATTTGTGCCTGAATGCCATTTTTGGGTGAGAAGCCACCATCTCACAGAAGTCAAGAAAACAGCTAGCAAAATTACACTGTGATAATATTACAACAGTGTCATCAAAAGGCACATATTTATAGAATTTAGCTCAGGTAGGGCTAACACAGGGCCCAGGTAGGGCCCATGTAGGGCCACAGTTGGGCCATGGATTGTGAAACCCCCTGGAATAACTCTCAGATAATTTGAATTCTTCAGTGCATGCAAAGTTAGTGCTATGCAGCTTGTAATAAAGCAGATGATTGTTCCACTCCTAGGGGTAGCAAGGAATTGCTGTGGTCTTACCCAAAAACCAGATCCACAGATCTGTGACACAATAAGCAATTAGAAGAGACTTACGAAGGGATGCTCGAAATTTCTCAGTGTATTCTGTGACTGTTGTTACCCTACTATTTGCTCTCATTCTCGAGAAGGGCAGTCTGAATGTGCTTTTCCACATGTAGTTCCTCTTTTCAGCAACACACATGGGAGATGACAATTCTTTATCCTTCAAGGGATTGCATTAAGGCTTGAGCAAGGCTGTCTTTTCTCCACCGGGTTAGGAAAAAAAATGTTGTTTTTTTTAAAAAATAAAAAGCAGAGTTTGGAGTGTTTTATGATCCCACAGACAAGTTACAGAGTGAAAGAGCAGTGTCTGCAGGGGATGGTAAAGCTTGGTGCAAAGAATGTCTTGAGATGGTCTGTGCACTTCCTTCCTGTCTTCCTATTTTTAAGTCCTTAACCTCAGTTCTCACAAGCCCCAGTGTTGTTGTCCTGCTTGAAAGCTTGACAGCAATGTTCGTATTACAGAGAGAGAAAAATTGCCAAACTCTTTCAAGTAATTTGACAATACCTCAGACTGAGCCTACTCTTACTCTTCCTTATTGTCTCTGAAGAAAAACAGGGATATGAATCAATCCAAGTTGTTCCCAGGATACCCACAAGGGGAGGTCAATCAGCCTGCTTTAAAACCCTGCTTTAACAAGAGAAAAGTTAAATTATTAGCCACATGCTTATTCCAGGCAGGAAGAAAAACACTAGAGATGGAAGATTAGGTGTCTGGATCACTAGTATAATATAGGGCTGGGAATTATCCTTGCAGTTGTAGCTATCTGTAATGTGTGACTGGTTGGTGATATTCAGGTTTTGGAAGTACTTTTAATGAATAAGTGAAAATCTGGCTGTTTATGTAGCTTAAACAGAATATAGACAAGTAAGGGATTTGCTCTCTGTTTATTTGATGATATAGCTCAATGTGCTGTATCAAAAAGGGATAGCAATTCATTTTATAATCTATCCATTTATTCTACATTACTTCAAAGCTTATTCATTCATTCATTACTTCAAAGCATTATTCATAAAGCTTTAGAGTGGGGGAGAAATAGCAATGTGTCATAGCAGGTGAAAAGACTCTGTATATGTGCACTAAATCAATACATGCATACCATACAATACATGCGTACTGTAGCAAGCACAGCAAAAACCTACCCCAACTGAAGCATCTTAGGTCTACTGCCACATAAATAATACCCAGCAAGAAAGATTTCTTATATAAGAAAAGGATTCTTTTTGTATGCATGTTTATGCATATTTTGTGGCCCCTAGATCCCTAACTGTGGGCAAATTCATCAATAGAATGAGGATTATTCAGTTACATTTTATCCAGATGAGTTAGTTCATATCAAATTTCAGTGTTGCAGCTCAAACCACAAGGAGATTGTATTATCTTTATAATTAATAACTGCTCCAGTGATTTCACTGTTTGGGAGACTAATCTTGCTTTAGAGCTTTTTGATTAAAATTCCAGATCCACCCTAGAATCTTTATATTTGTTTAAATAGTAACAAATTATTATTAAAATACATGGATGTTATTAGAATGCAACACAAATTAAAGTTTTCTTAAGTCATTGTTCCATGATAATATGGTAGACTTTTCCTTGAGAAGTTTTTAGAGGAGAAAAAAATCATGTCAACCAAAAGGCATTTTCACTCCTAAGATATCTTTTCTAGTTTTCATTTTATTAGCATGAATTAGCTTCAGTTTCCTATCTGGACCTACCTTCACCATTATTTAAGTGCTTAAATAATTTCCCAGCCTGGTCTAGTGTTTCTGAAGTAACATGTAATACCTTCAGTCTCAGCATTATCATCTTCTTGATTTTTTTAAAAAACAAAACAAAAAAAGAGGGCGAAGAAAAAAATCACCCTTTAAATGCACAGACAAAAAATTACAAGATTGCAGAGTACACAGCCTTAACAGAAAGTCAGTCCTGATTATCTCATCAATGAAATTGAATTAGAAACGTTTTCTGTTTGCTGCTTTAAGTGCACCTGTCTGTAGGCATAATATCAGATACTACAAACTTGCATAGTGGATTTGACAATAATTAGATATCTGCTCTTCAAGAAATACTTTTATAAGCAGACATGAGGGGTTCTGACTGCTGCTAGTTGGAGTCATGTGTCTCCTCTAAGCTATGGAGGCATGTTTTGAACTGAGACAGTGATTGTCTTAGCAGAGTCTTGTCTTAGACAACATAATAATCTAAATGTGTAGGATCTTTCACTATTTTTTTGTATTGGCATCCAAAATATATTTATGAATATGTTAGTAGAAAGTCCATTTAAGATTTCCACAATCCATGACATCTTTAATAATAATTATTAATAATATTTTAAGTATTGTAATTAATTACAACAATTTATTATTAAAATTAAATATATTAATTTTATTAATTACATTCTTTACCTTTTGCTCCTTTTTATCACTATTCTTTTTTTCAGTATGTTTGAAACTGAACCATATCAACAAGTTAAAAAAACAATCCTTCAAAGAACAAGCTTTCATCTGAATTCAGGCATATGAAATTAAGAACTCTCAGATTTACTGGATGAATACTCTATCTTCTCCAATATTAAGCCTCTGGCCATAGCCAGCAAAGATAATTCATAGGAAGAGAAAAATAGTCTTGAGAACCAAAATGAAGGTTTCAGTTTGGCTGTGAATAAAAGGCAGAACCTGTTCTTAGTTTTGGATCTTTTTCTTGCTACTTTTGCTTGGGGCAAGACTTAGCCTCACAGCTTTTGAAAGTCATTGTCTCAATGTATTAATTTATTAATTTTACCTCCTTCAAAATGGGAAGATATAATGAAAAAAATCAGAGTTTTGCTTCTTTGGAAGTCAGGAGTTCACTTGAGCTCAAACAGACCTTGTATTTTGAAAAATCACAGGCAATCCTGCTATTTTAGCATTACCTTTACATCCCCACACATAGCTCTCCTTTTCTGACTACTTGTTCTACCTATTTGCATGCCTGGGTGCTACGAAAGAGCTTTAGAAATATGAGAAATAAGGAATAGGTGAAGTATGGAATACTCTTAACACAAATGAAACAACTACATTGTTTATGTCCTGGAAAAGGACCACGCTCTAGAATTATGGGAAGCTAGAAATAGCTTGTGTTAAAGATCCACTGTTGGTGTTAAATGATTTCTATTGCAGAGTAATGCATTGTATCTTGCCTGCATTTTTTTTTTCTGCTATATTTGGAACAAAATTGGCTAATACTATTGACTATGATTCTGTGATATCTTTTGTCTACAGCTATAGCTAATTTAGAACTATAAATATGCATAAATTGTTCAAATCTTTTTTTGCCAAAACACACTTTACCCTTTCCTATGAAATACCTTCAATGTACTACTGTCCAATTGTTCATGTCAGCTAGATCCTCTGCAGCTTTTTTGTCTCTCTTGGTTAATATCTTTTTCACAATTCAAAATAAACTAACCTCCACAAAATATTAAAAATAAATTAAAATATTTTGGAAAAAAATCATTCATGGATGGTCTAGTAACTGGATACTGGCAAAAATCAGATTAATTTACATTTATACAATGGAAACCATTTATAATAGTTCAGTCTATATGCAGTTTGTTTAACTGAGATAAGATTCTGGGCAAACATATATAAAATTTGTAAGGTCTTCCATTATCTGCTGTGTATATGTTACCAGTTACCACAGACATATCTTGATCACATCTTTTGCACTGATTGAGGAGGAATATGCTATCTGACTGTATAACCATCATTTGCGTTGTTGCATACTGATATCGTATTCATGAGGATCATATTATACACACAAAAACAAAATAGCTGGTCTTATTGTGTGAATGTATAACTGCCTTTGGATTTAATACTATGTATATTTAACAGAGAGATAATGTTTTCTGCAAGAGAGATCTAAGTTCTTAGTAGTACTGAAATTCACTGAATAGGAATTGTGTGCAGATTTGGACCGAAGATACTACTTATTATTGCACTCTCTATGTCTGGTAAAGGGTAAGCCTTGCTCCCATTTCCACCTTTTGTACCAAAGATATCCTAGTTTGCTTTAGTGTTAATTTATGGAGAATCATACCTCTAGTCTCTGATTTATGTACTCTCACTTGGTGCCACATACCTCTTAATTTCTATCTTTTTATCTGAGCGCAATATTGAGCTTTATGCATTAGCTGTTTGTATTGTTCTGTTCTCCATGCACATTTAAAATTCAATGAAATATACTCCACTTGCAAAAAAAAAAAAAAGAGAAAAAAAAGAAAGACAGTAAGGACAGTACAAGAAAGTCTGTTATGTTTGTACTTTTAATTTAACAGTGATTGGGATATTGGCCAATATAATATAGGCACTTTTCTGTGCACTGGAAAACCTAATTAGGACTTGTTCTTAGTTTGATTATCAGTCAGAAACATGCATACCGAAATATTCATTAGAGACCTACTGAGAGCTGTGATAAAGCAGCAGACAGCCGAATTATAGAGTCTGTCAGTATCCCCACTACAATTTTACATTTTCTTGATAAAGGACAAGTAAGGAAATATCTAAGATGTAATTTGGTGTCCACTGGAACTGCACTTCATTATGGCAGATATTGTTCTGACTCTCTTCAGGAGGTTGGTGAGTGTTTCATGACATGATACTGTACACAAATGATAAATCACTAGACTAAATGTTGCACCAGCTTCTGTGCACAGATAGGCAATATAATTGCTAGCTGGCGATTGCCTCTCTGTCTCAGTCTAAAGCCAGTAGCTTGGGGAGTAGAAACATAAGACAGATTCCGAAAGCTTGGATAGAAAATGATGTTAATTTTTAAGAATGATGATTCCAGCTCACTCATCCAAATTAAACATTGGTTCTATTCAGAAGCCAGGCAGAAAGGAAACAGAAATAATTATTTATTAGTTTTATGAGTAGAACTTGTGGAAACTATTTCAGTTAATATAAGATAGCCATTCTAGTCTACTGGCCCTCTGCTCTGAGCCTTAACTTCTAGTAACCACCTCCACTGGCAGTATAACATAATTTGAAAAGATAATAGAGAATTGAGAAGGACACATGCACAAAACTGTGATATCAGTCAGCTAACTAGATCAAAGTCTCTCAAACAGTTTATTTAAAAAGCAGTTGGGAAATCTGGTTCCAATAATGACTTCAATGTGTTTTCCTTTCAAACAGAAAAAAATACCATTTGTAAATGAAAAAATGACATTTGATTCCATAATTGAGTGTGGTATTTTAGTAAAGAATTTGTCCATGGTGTATCTTGGACATCTAAATTAAAGTCCATCTAATCCATCTAAAATTAAATTATTTAAGTAAATATTCAAAATCCGATAAGGATGGATGATAAAACTCTGGCTGATAAACTCATCACACTGAAACTTCAGCTGTGTACTGGCTCTAGCTGTCCACCTAAAACTCAGCAAAAATCATAGTAGTGTTTATTCTTTATGTTGTAATTGAATTTTATTTTGACTAGGATTCCTTGGCAGGCTTTTTTAAAAAAGCATATATTGCATCAGCAACCCTAAAATAAATACATGTTAAATCATGCTACTAAACAAAACTGTTGAAAGATCAAATTCCCAAGGCCATTCTGGCTGTGTGGGTGTATTCAACAATTTTAAAGTATTCTCTGATGGAGGATTAAAACCAGTTCAGCATATGAAAATAAAACTGAAACACATGCATAAGCAAAGTATATTAAATCATGCACAGTCCTAAAACAGAATTACAGAGCAGGATGCTAAAATATAAGTATTCCCTTTTCAGTATTGTCATCAATTTCTATTTGAAAAGTATATTTGTAGATATATGAATAGAGTTATATAGTTATGCTGTAGCTGTCTAAGATGCCTGCCTAGCCCACCTTACCTCAGTGACCAAAAGCCTCACATCCTGTTTTCCATTAAAATATGTTTCCCTGTCGTACAAAAAATATTGTTTTCCGTAAGTGAACAGTCAAAGATCAGACTCTGCAGAGATACGGACTAGCAGGTACAGGCAGATCTGAGCTTCCTCTTCCCATGTTAGTCCTGGAGCTGGTAACGGACACCAGCGTAGGCGTTTGCATCTACATTTTGGGCTGAAGCACGTTTCTAGCTGCCTGCTGCACCAGAGGTAAGGTGTTCTGCTGAACCTCCTTCACAGACGAGGATGTTGCTCAAGTGGCAGGTCAGAACTACCTCTTTTACTGGAATATTTCTAACTTCATTTTGCCTGGACAGGAGTTAGTTCAGCTGGTTGAGAAAATAGAGGCCAACCTAAAAAATAACCCAGTAAAGAAAAATCATCAGTTTTCCATTAGAGAGAGTCTCTTCCTGAGCTCACTGTGCAGTCCCATGCAGCTGACACTGTCAGGAAGCAGCTAATGGAGACCTGCACCCATGGCAAGGTGGGGAAGTTTGGATTACCTCTTTAGGGTCATGTGAGTGTAAAAAGACAAGGAAGCCTGCTCCAGCTATATCCATGTGGATTAGTACTGAGCTAATGCACAGCAACTTGCCCAAAGGTAGAGCGGATGAGTGTGGGGATCAGGAGCTTAAGCCTTGTCTTCTACATGTGAAGCTTCCCACTGTGCTCAATGATCTGCAATGCACCTTGAGTACATGTGCATACTGGGAGGTATCCTGATGGAGTCTCCATATGGAGCTGGATACGGTTTCACTTAAGCAAAGTACTTTCAACATGCATTTAAAATTAAATGTGACCAAGATGTTCTGCTGAAGAAGGAGTGTCTTAACATTGTGCCCAACACAATGTTTGTTTCAGCTTTTCTGAAACAAAATATTCAACTTTATTTCAAAGTTCAATGAAGTAGTAAAGTGAGAAAAAGACTCAGTGATTTCTTTGACTTTTAAAAAAATCTCAGTCTCCCACTATCCAGGGCTGTTTTTAGATATCATGTATTTAGAGCTCAGAAAAAAATCATGTTGTCAATAAGTTATGAAATTAAATCTCTATCTGGTTTATTAATTATGCATCTTTTTATTATTATTATATTTGTTCATTGTAAGGGATTAATTCATTGCATAAAATAATAATTCTCAGGATACACGTTTAAGCAAAGTCCAGGTAGGTACTATCTCTTTATACAGAATCTAATTTTATGAACTCAGATTGAGGAAGAAATTCACTCAAATTGGGGTCTGTTGATTGGAAACCCATAGCATCTGCAAGGATATTGCAAACACTATTGCTTACATACTCAGACAGTTCTAGTTTCTAACATTTCAGCGTTATTCAGTTCTTATGCTGGTTTATTTTAATTTTAAGGAACTATGCACTTTTGTAGAGCCATAAAGACATATACACGTGGGTAACAATACTGTATTATATACTTTTTCTATATGAATTTTATTCTGAAAAATACCCCAAAGCTACAGCTGAATACCACATGAAAAAAAGCCTTGCAAGCACTATTTATATATCAAAAAATCTTTATTAAAATCATGGGAGCACACTGCTGAATAAAAACATCTGTTGTTTCCCCTCTTTTTTTTTTATTCCTTTAAGCAGTAACACCCACATTTTGAACGACTGAAGAGTTTATTTAAATTATTCTGAGCATATGGAAAGTCCTTGTATCATCTACATACAAAGATAGATAGCATTGTAACTCTGAGAAGAAAACTCCCAAAACACTGAACATGAAGGGAAAAGACTAAAAGAAAACAAAATCATAATATGCCAGCAATATATTGAAAATGGTAAGTTTGGTGATTTGTGCTCAGTGTAGTTCTAGGAATTGACCTTTTCCTCTCTATCATTACTGAAGACTGGGTGGGTGAGCCATCTTTCTTCAAAGATATATTTATGCTTTGCTGACAATGTTGTTTTTTCATGTTTAAAAATAAAAATGTTCCTTATAATAGACATATAATTAAATTATTCTTACTGTGGAACATCCAATGTCAGTATATGAAATATCAGAGGGAAAAATATATATATATATAGTCCCTCCCCTGAATAGTTTACAATCTATTTCATAAATCTTTTGTTCAGATTTTTTTTTTAAATTGGCCAAACTTTTTATTCTTGTTTGAGCCTGTTTTTATGATTATACTGCTTTATATATTGATATTAACCCTTCAGTCTCAGTGGTGTTGGTCCTGATTTATAGCAATACACCCGGAAAGGAACATCCTCAAGTCAAATGAATGAGTCAGATTACTCAAATGATTCAGAGGTCAACTCCAGGCTGATGAGCATGGAGGAACCAATCCCAGTCTCATGCAAATTATGAAGAATTATATATTAATAAGGACTGGAGACTGGAGTTTGTCTGGTCTCCAGATAGTCTCTTAACTGGTGGGTAGGTTAGGCCATGAAGTT
This sequence comes from Nothura maculosa, assembly GCA_032353885.1. Classification (NCBI taxonomy): domain Eukaryota; kingdom Metazoa; phylum Chordata; class Aves; order Tinamiformes; family Tinamidae; genus Nothura; species Nothura maculosa. Next base: position 1,636,682 of record JAUBOD010000729.1, read on the forward strand.
TCTGGTACTATGTAGTCATTTCTCATGATTTTTAAGAGGGAATGTTCTCATCTTCAGCAGCTGCATAATTTTTGATCAGACATTACATGACACTTCTTTTTCCAGAGCAGAGCTAATGACTCTCTTCTGGCCTCCTGCCATGTACACATTTATACACTGCTTGAGCCTCTGCTTGGCTGAAGAATGAGAAAGATACTGTGTATGTAACATACAGTTAATTTCCCACAGGGAAATGTTTTGCATTAATGTGCTGCTAGGCCACTTTTAAACTGGCAAAAAAAAATCTTCTCACCAACTTTTTCTCAACTGTGTAGTCAAATGAAATTTCTTAGAATTCTCCTTTTTTTTCGTTATTTTTAAGTCTGTCCAGTACACATTTTCTCTTCTGTATTTCTCTCTCCTTTAATGCTTTAATTACATGACTAATACTACATTTTTTGAAATTGCAGAGATCTCCACAGGAGATAAAATCAAACCTAGACACTCTCAAAGATCTAGATTATTCATTGAAGTAACTTGATCAGTTGATGAAGCAATCTAACTTTCTTAGTTTTGTGTTTTTAATTTACCGGAAATCTACCAGGACTATCTGAGAATCTAACTGTCAGGTTTAAGGTGTTGTTAAATTAGATTGTAAACTAAATGGCCAGTCATCTATTCATAGCTTAGTAAGACTTTGACGTAACTTGATAACTTTAACATAAAAAGACTTAAACTTGTAGAGCGAGGGAGATCCTGCTACCATATCCCAATTAAATGCATTAAAGCAGACA
>JAUBOD010000729.1:1641166-1656443 GCA_032353885.1 Nothura maculosa
CCCCTTCATGTATTTATACATGTTAATAAGATCCCCTCTCAGCCTTCTCTTCTCCAAACTGAACAGGCCCAACTCACGCAGTCTCTCCTCGTACGAGAGATGTTCCAGTCCCTTAATCATCTTTGTCGCTCTCCACTGGACCCTCTCTAGAAGCTCCATGTCTGCGTGATTCTGTGATCTGACTTGTTTCTCTGACAGCACATAATCATAGATGAATAAGATTCTCCAATTAGGAAGCCAAAACTTCAAAAAGTGGCAGAAGCATCTTGGGGTTAAGGAATTATGTGCTAGAATTTTCTGCTATTATTAAAACCGTGTAATATAATGTTAGTTAAAGACATAAACACTAAGAGATTTCTACAAAATTTCCAAACAAAATTGAATAGGAACTTTAAGTACACTCTATTAGGATTACTGATGTCTGATGCATTTTTAAAACAAAGGACTTTTTGCATGTTGACTGAAAAAAAAAAACATTATTGTGTTTTTGAGAGATCAGGAGACCTTTTCAAGTTTACTATTTGCATAACTTAATTGATGCATTTGTTAAAATATGTTTTCTTGTATGTAGTCTTCATATCATAACTTTAAGACCACACTGCATTCATGCAGAAAAAGACTGAGACTTCTGTGATTTTCTGGCTTTGAATCAAACTAATATGAATAAGTAAAAATCCCTAATAAATATAGGAAGGTCCTATCTTTACAATTTACTGCATCATATACATTGATATTAAAATATGCCTTGTAATTTCATCATGTTTTTATATAGATCCATATTCATTGATATTGTTTTAATGTTAGATTTCTTTTGGCTGCAAAACATACATATATTTGCATGAGGGTATCTGTACTGCAAAATAGATTGTTTTCATTTGTATATGTATTTGCTTGTATAAAGATGTGTATGCACATACACAAACATTTCCTTTAAGGAACTTTCAGACACTTAATCTTAATGGAACTTCCTAATATATTACAAAATAATCTTGTAAGTGTAAGAATCAGTAAGATTCTACTGCTATAATAATTATACATCATTCCTTCATGTTTTTTTATAAGGAACAACACAATGTCTTCCGTGTACTTATTTATAGCACACCAACCTCTTTCCCCAAACATCTAACCTTATGAACATATCAGATGATGAATTTCATTACTCATTGGAAAATTACAATTTTTGAGCTAAGGCCCGACAAGCTAGAGTTTTAAGTGGTAATCAGCAATAATGTATTGCTTGTACCTTAATGTCACTATTGGTGATTTAGTGATTAATTATCTGACTGCTGTGTAGTGCTTAAAATAATCTAAATGCATAGGGTAAATTAGTTGATCAGGAGAAAAGTCTGTCATGCAAATTCAGTTCTTACAGAACCTTCCTGTCACACTCATCAATGACAACCTAAGTGGGTCGCCAGAGTGGATGGCCTCTGTTAATTTATTTTCTCAGACACGCAATACATATTCATGATATCCTGCTGTTTGTCTGTCACCTCAAAGAAACTCTCCATCTCCTCCAAATCATAATTAATGAAAATATGCACAGTTAGGCTTAGGGGCTTGCAAGAAGAGATATTGGTATTATGTTCCAGAAGGTTGCAGGGTATTGGTATCAGCAGTTGCCTGCTAATGGGGCAGAGGAAAAATGTTTGCTGACTACCCTTTTCCCATTTTCCTTTTTCCAGAAGACATAAAAGATCACATGTAAGTATATAGGTACGCAGTGTGCAGAAGCATTGCTCACAGAGCAACTTTTAGAAAGATTCTATCCCAGGAAAAGTTTTTTTCTATTCAATCCTTAACAAAAGAAACCTATATGCAAGCTAACCACATCCAGTCACACTAAACTTTCAAACTTATACTTTTCTATCTGCCTAGGTTTTATTACTTTCTGATGAGTATATCTATATATCCAGACTGCCCATTGTTCACACAAGTAACTTGCTGTCATTATCACAACAAAATATGAATTGAAAAGAATTATTTTATATATATACATGTATATATGTATATATGTATAAAATCTTACAGAACAGGAACAAATTTAAACAAATAGATTAATATAAGAGTAATGGTAATAGCAATGAGATAAATTGCATAACCATATAATAAATTTCAAAACAATGCTATAAATAAAATATACCTCATGCCTCTTCAATTTATCAGTTACCCTTGACTGTCTCATCATTTCCTGCTACTAATCCATCTCCTCTATGACTGGTTTGAACATTTTAGTCCTCTGAACAGCTTCAGAAAACTGCAAGTTCAGTAAGAAAAATAAAAAAGTTCTAGTATCAGAGAAGCAGTTTTTCCGTGCAGAATATTTCTAGCATTTACATTGACCAAAGACATATCCTCATCCAGCTCTGTTTTTCTACTGATTCTTGTCAGAATTACAGGTCCTTTTCCAAAAAGTAGTAATTTGTGTTGCAATAACCTCTTGTTTAATGTTGTCTTTACTTCCTGCAAGTGGAGGACTAACTATACTCTGGATAAGTTTATCCAAATACAGAAGAGTTAGGCTTAATAAAATCTAAATTGAGCTACATGTTTGCAATTAAAATTAATTATTTATGGTCAATGTAGAGGCATTAAGAAAGAAAGTAATGGATCTCATCAGTTTTAAACAGTTTTAAACATTTGAAAAACAGTTCTTCTCTTATATTGAAAATATATGAGAAATTCATGTCAGTGAAGTAGAAGGATTTTACTACTGACCTGCATGACTTAGTTTTGGCTTTGTCACTCATAAATAATTTATTCAGCTCCAACTCGTGCCACTGAAACATTTATACCACAACACATCACTGTGTATGTTATATAAATATTTATTATGATGAATTATTAAAATGAGCAATGAATATTTATTCTCCTTGCAGTATGACTATATGCATGCGTGTATATTCTGTTTATATAGATATGCACATACGTAAGTATTTAAGAAGGTCTTTACACATAGCTCTGTATGCTTATGTGCTCTCCCATGCATATACTCTTATGCACATAAACCTATATGCATATATGCATATATAGGTGTATACACACAGCTGTAGTTCTACCAGGCTGCCAGCCTGCCCTTTATAGATCTACATTATTTATAAATAAAAGTATCTACATGTAATGTGAAATTATGTACATTTAATATTTTTTATTATCTATGATTAATTCTGACAGGATCGTGGCTTAGCTGCAACTATCATAGCAAAAGCAGGGCAAAGGCCTCAGCTGAGCAGTATCTGAGTCTCTGAGAACACAGCATCTTTCATTAGCCAAGATTTACAACACAGGAGAATTCTTTCAGCCACTGTTTTCACACGTTCGCTCACTTATACCGAAAAATCACTATATAGCTTTCATGATATCCAAAAAGCATTTAAAGGAACAAAGTCAGACTGTGTTTCAGAAGCCTCTCTACAATAGATGCCTGTTGAATGCTGGAGACTGTCTGGATGCATCTATCTAATCATATCTGATTTCATAGACTGTTGGCACATTTTTAAATATTTGCCAGGAAATCATATGACAGCAGAGACATAGAGAATAGACAAAAAGCTATGACCATCATTTGGAGAACAGAGCCAAGGGAAAAAGCTTGGGAACCAGACATTAGATGCATTTTCCAGTCTCTGAGAAACTTTTCATACAAATGTTGCACACCATGACATAAAACATTCCAGAGCTGGTTGCACATTTGAAATACTAATAAGAATGTATCAAGTTCCATAGACAGCCTCCTATTTCCCCTGTTTGAGATGTACAAAGCAAAAGATTAACACCACTGGCAATATTTGTGTCAGGCCATACTGATTAATTTAATATTCTGATTGGATGAGCAGCAGAGCTTTAACGGCTGTTAACTTTCTGGCAAGCGGTACTGAGAAGGTGATAATGAGATTAACATTTGGAGGACCTGATTTGCTTTTGCACTGTACTTAATTACTACTCTGACACCAACTGGTAGGCACTATGGCTTGTGCAGATATGCTGATAGGTATCCTTATTTGCTAAACTATATTACTGGCCTTAAATAAATATGTTAAATTCTATGTTTTCAAAATTATTTTGCACAAGACAGGAAAAGTATGTAATCTTTTGCTAAAAAGTACATTAAACATAGTGTTTGAAATAAGCATGGCTATGGGAATTAAAAAAAAAAATAAAAAAGAGATTCACCAGAAAAGAAAGTTACACATTCATTAATTTAGGAAATGTAGGAATAAACTACAAATTGCCAAAAGTCAACTTGACAGGGCTTTTGCAAAGAAATTGAAACAAATGTTAAAAAGCACTTGAGCTCTATTAATAAAAGCAGAATGTGAGTGGGGAATGAGACATTTGTAGTGTTAGGAGTGAGTAAAGATTTTGGCATTTCCCTCTCCCTTAGGAAAAAAAAAGAGAAAAAAGATGCATGCTTATTGATTTAGCATTCAGTGAAATGCTGTAAGTATAGAATATCTTAGGAAGTCAAATTTTAAAACCAAGATAGTTTATGTAACCCTGACATTTTTCTTTATGAGAAGAAACAATTTTCTGAGTAAGTGGAATGTGGTATTGACGAGCACTGTTGGTTGACAAGACACAACAAATAAAGCTATCAAGTTGAATGAATTCATTACAGAGAAGGCTAACAATTGGTCTTGAGATTAATTTTATTGAGCATTTTCTTTCAAGATTTTGCTTCTAAAGGCTGGAAGATGAAATCTGTATTGACATAAAAGCTCTTATTGTTACAACATGGTTCACCAAAAAAGACTGTAAGGATTACTGCTAATTTATACACAGTTCTAGAGCTGAAGAAGCTAATGCTTTAGAAGTGTCCCTTTCAAATATAGAAGTTTGTACTTTTACAAAAGTACATGAATAAAATTCAAGACAGACTTCATTTTAGACATCTATTATTTTGTACCCAAACTTCAAGCTGAAACAATTGTTGTAGAAATATCAGAGCACAGTTGGACTGCTAATACATACTGAGTATGTCCTTCAGGACCATTCTCATCCCAATGGCAGATGTGTTGGAAGAAAGGAAATAGAGAGAGAGAATCCAATTGACATGTATACAAAAACCCATTTTACAGTTCTACAACTGCAAATGCAATTTTCACACATTACATAACTTCATTTACACTCTTAAGGCGGTGAAAAAAAGCTTTAGGCTAAATAAGAACCCAGCCTTTAGCTTGAGGTACTGCAGTCACTTTCTAATAACTAATTGATATCCCTTGCAGCAATCTTTGCTGACAAAATAAGTGTGGTTTAGATATGAAAGATCACACTCAGCAAAAGAGAACTTGGAATGATTTTTTTTTTCCAATCAATTCATTCTGCAATATTAGGCATGTTATTTTGTTTTTCCTTACCTGATTTTATATTTTCCTCCTTCACAACACTAAAAATATACTCACTGATTTGAGACCAGTTCAATGAAATCACGACACACATGGTTACATTGCTAGATAATAGCTAGCAATACTTTTGCAAAACAATGATTTCTATATTCCTACTATAGTCCGTTTAGTTTTGCAGAATTTGATACTTTCAAAGGAGATCATCTTGTTTCAACCTCACTACTGAGCTTTGATGCCAACTTCAGAGTAGGCATTTGTAATAACTTCAAAGTTGAAACAATCAAATGGGACAGACACTGAACCTGCTGCAGGAGACTCTGCGGTCACTCTGAGTGTGTATGTAATACAGGAGCTCATGCTTAAAGCTTCTACAACACCGCTCAGAGGCTCTGCTGTGACATTGGCATGCTAAGATGAAGGTGGACCTGTCACATGAGAGCAGTGAGTCTGACACTTTGGGAAGACTTGCTGTGTGTGTTGTGCATTTGGTTTGAACAAATATAACCATTAATGTTTTAATTTGCCATAAGAAAAAAAAGCAGTCTTAAATTTAAAATAGATTAAACCATTACTTCCTACACTTTAAAATTCCTTTCTATATGGCCACAACTCCTGTAACTTGAAACCTGCTAGAACCAATAAGAGAAATAAATTTAAATGAAGCTGGAACAAAACAATTAATCAATGATTCTGAAGAAGTTAAGTCCACTCTGGTAGGTTTTGAGCTACTGGATCTATGGTACATTCCCCGTGATTCTTCAAAAAAAATGTGAAATGGCTAGATTTATTTGAAATATCTGTAGCACAGCTTGCAAGTGTCTAGACTGAATCACAGATATTTGACACTCCACATAGGAGAGCTCTTTCTTGTTTTTTTTGAATTATTTTTCTGATGAATCATAAACAAATTTCTCCTTCAGGAATATTTTACTGAACTAAAACAGCCATTGACATGACAGAGGTTTTGTAAGTTGTTGAAGAGACTGGGTAAGTTTGTTTTTTTTTTAAAAAATGTAAATGTAATGAAGCAACATAGACCTAGCTATCAAATCAAGAAAATACTAGAAAGCAGAAGATTATAGTATTAGTAATTTTAAAAAAGGATTAGCACTGAGTAACACACAAAGTATATGCAAATATACATTTGAGTTCTAGCATTTGTTTGTGTAAAAGTGTCTTTCCTGCAGTTTTATATTCCTAACAGAGCTTTCTAGTCACACCCTGGACATTACACATCTGTCTGCCCACTGCTTTTTTGTTGTTGTTGTTTACTTCACTAATATTTGAAATCCAATCCAAGGCATCTTGCTTATTAAAATGGAGAGGCTTCAAATTTGCTTTCATGCAATCAGAGCTAATTGTCTGAGACAATTTACATCCATCAGTGCAGTGTTTTATGGCTTTCAGACTCAGTGCAAAATGAATATATAAGAGAGTTGAAATCATTATTCTCTTTTATTACTAGAGATGTTCTGGATAATCTGAAAATAATTTGAATGCTAGAGACCCATCAAACACTTGACATCTGTCAAACTCTAGGTTCAGCTGCTAGTTCACAATCTGTGCCATTTAGTAGCCTTCTCTCTTTCTATCCTGACATTTCTCAGATAAAGAAAAAAGTTGAAGCTAGTCCTTGAGCATGTGTATTCTTTTATTTACATGCTTGAAGAACTATTCAGAAAGAACTATGACTTTATTCTTTGTTTTAGATCAGTATTAGCTTTATTTTCATCTGACCATCTGACCATCACCACTATTTATTTCCCTCATCTTCATACAGGTTGTATCTGCCACAGAACTGCACAATCATAATTGGAAACAGTACATGAAAAAGTAAGAAAAAAAATGGGATACAGGTTTAGGAGGAAGCTCACAAAAAAAAAATGTGACAACAGAGCAAACAAAATATTTGAAGAAGATGGGAAAAAAAGAGTGGAAAATAATCTGGTCAGAGAAAAAAAAAAGCAGAGAGACACATTGTTTGCAAGTATGAAACTGGAAATATTTGATGATAATTGGGTAGGAAAACTAAGAGAACTGGAAAACTAAGAGAACTGGAAAAGGGGAACTATATTATATACTGGAAATGGAAAAGAAAACATGTAAAGCAAATGATGTAGCTGTGAGAGAAACATCACATAAAGAGAAATGAAAAAGTATTAGCTAAAAATTCTTTCCTAAGACTCAAAAAAGTTCAGGAAGGGAAAAGAATATTATCTGCTGCATGAAAACCCCTGCTGATCTTCTATTCAATAGGAGATGAACTTGGCATTATAGACAAGGAATTTTTAAAAGAAACATAATTACAGATATGTGCTATATCCTATTCCTATTTCTTTCATACGTTTCTTTAGGGGGAATATACGTCTTTGTACTGCATAACATCCAAAAGAAATCATCACCTGGAATCCATCACTTTGAATTAAGAGTTGTGCTATGGCTGCAGCATTTTGAAAATGAGAGGACTTTTAGGGATAACCTGGCTTCAGAGACAACTCCCTTTCAGGGCCCCAGAAAAATCAGATTTTCTTCTGTCCCAAACAAGATAAGTGTAATAACTCTTGAATTTTCATACCAAGATGCTTGATATTCAGATCCAGGTTCAGAGACTATGTAAATACAAATTATTTATATACTCTTTTAACAGAAAAGGTTTCAGTATCACCTAGCAAGGGGCATTAGCTTCAGATTATGTACTCAAAAGACACATTAAACAGAAAGTTTTTAATACTCCTAATTGTAATACTCCTACATCTTCTACAGTTTTACTCACATTAGAACGCTTTTTCATAAATGTCTTCAGGGCTAAACAAATGTTATTGTCCATCTTTAACTTTGAATTACGAGTTATTTTTACCAAATTTAATACCTTATGCAACTTTTAAATCTGGTAAAATATTACTGATGCTTATTATTCATAAAAATTGCAAAATTCAATGATTTAGAGAAAAATGTGAAATATCTGAATCTTTCCTAGGAATATGTGAACTTGGAAGTATGTATAAATCTAAGCTATGGAAAGTATTTAAAATAATCTTATTCTTAATGGCCTGTAATTGATTCATCTGAATCAGTATTTGCATTTCCAAGTATCAATACATAGCTTGATATCTAACAACTTTATTGCAAGTTTAATTATTGATGTTATTATCATCAGTAGTAACATATTAACATCTACAGAACCTAAACTATACCAGAATTTTGCGCTTGCTCTGAACATAAGAACCACCCAAGAAATTTTCCTAGCTCTGGAATGCCATTGTCCACCATGTTGAAATGCTAGATTTGGAGAGCAATCAGAGAATCACTATGTTCAGAAAAGCTTCCAGATCATTAAGTCCAACTGTAAATATTCACTATCGTGCCTATTAAACCATGTGCTTAACTTCCTCATCTACATCTTTCTTGAACTCTTTTAGAGACTGTGACTCCACCACTTTCCTGTGCAGCCTGCTCCAATAATCCAGCACTCTTTCCACGTAGAATTTTTTTCTTACTATCTAACCTGAACCTTCTCTGAAACAACTTGATTTCACTTCCTCTTGTCCTATTGGTAGTTATTTTGGAGACGAGAGAGACCCCCACCTCATTACAATCTCCATTCAGATAGTAGCAGACAGCAAACCATTGACTGTAGAGCTCAGCCATCTAACACTTTCATGGCAATTCTGTCACACAACACAGGATCATTCCCAATCACTAGACTATATGCTGCTGCTGTCCTCTGGAGAGGAAGAGAGGGTAAGATGCACTACATGCCATCTGTCTCGTTTCTCTTTCAGAGGACTGTCCCAGGCATATTTGCTGTAGTAGTTATGTACTAGTTGATATACTGCATCAAGCAATAAATAACTGTTGCCTTAAAGAGACTGTTGTGAAAAGGGAATGAAGCAGTAATATCTCTTTAAAACAAATAAAGACTTGAAAGATGAGTGAGTGACATATTTCGAAAACCAACAGATCCCACATAAACGGACTCGTTTTTTACTGAGCTAAACTTAATAAGTGTAGTGTGTATAACCCTTTCAAAACTTAACAATGAATGTCACAAGATAAGACTAAAAGGAAAAAAAAGTGGAGACGTTAGATAGTCTTGAAAATAAACAGCCTTTTTGTGGTGAAAACTGAGCTGCTTTGTTAATGTGGTCCCAGATTTCTACAAAAAATCAATGGTCCTCTCCTTTTTTATTCTATCTGCTGGATTCTACAGAAGTACTGGTGGCATTTGCAGACATAGTCTTTTCCCTGCAAGGTGATGAGCAGAATATGACTCAGATTATCTGCTGTTAACATATAACTGACATATTTTGTTAGTACACTGCAGTTAAAGTGCCATAAGGAGTAATTTATAGTATGCTTTGAGATTTTCAAAGATTCCAAAGTGTGAAGCTTTTCTATTTCAAGTGTACATTTTAATTTATATTCCTATATTGACAGAAGTTAAATTACAATATTTAAAATATATGACAATTTTTATAAGCTAATATATTTTATTTTTAAAATCAGATTGATTATAACTATCTTGTTTAAAAATTAAAAAAAAAAAAAGATCTTAGTAAATCTACCATATAGATGAGTTTTTACTGAACTTAAGCATTAACATCCTTGTAGTTGTGACCAGAATATGACTCAGATTAAAATTCATTTTAGCACAGATTGATGTTATTTTAGTCATCTATGTAAAACATAGAAGAGAGAAGACTAATAGTAATTAGTAATCTCTGTTTGAGAAATGATGTGTCAGGTACAGTATGAAGCAAATGATCCTCTGATGCTGTACATCAATTAGACATGTATAATAATTGTGCAAGGATAAGGATTTGTGAATGATTTTTTAAGTAATCAGGAAGTCTTCGAAATTGGTATACCAATAGACTAAATTCTTTAAGTTTCAGTGTTCACTGATATCATCAGAATATGGTCTGACTTTAATGGATCTGCAGATTAAACAATAGCTGAAAATTGTTCAAAACCCTTAAAAACGTGGATTTTTTTTTCTCAGACACTCTGGATTATTTGTTATAGTTTTAGAGAGTAGTCAGGAACTTATGCTTAAGAAAAGAGCATAAAACCAAGGTAAATATAGCTTTCTCCTACCTTGTGGCAAACAGAGGATAGCATCTGAGACTGGATCCTGCAATAAGATTTGCTTCAAGATGCCAAGTGGGGGAGATCTATCTGCATAGATGTGTCATATTATTGAACTTTAAAATGCTTGCATATAATTTAGTTCAGTTCATCCCAAAGTTCTGATTTTCAAATTATTCACATTGCAGAAATGTTAGTTTATTGCTATTTCCTACTTTGGAGGAAGCAAGCATTCTCATGCTATAATTTGAGGCAAGTCACTCATACTGGCAATTTCATATTATAAAGATCACAAAAATGAAAAGGGAAGTAGTGTCAACAGCATCCTCTATATTTAATATAGGAATGTTCCATTATTCATATTTCCAATTCCCTTTGGGTATAGAATATTTAATATTAGAATTATTGCTATGGAAATGACAACAGGCTACTTTAATATTGAAGTCTTCAAGTTGTCTGAGTCTATGTCCTTATACTTTATTGTATAAAATGGACCTTTTACTGTAACTGAGGTTGAGGATTATCTACAGTTTCAAGAATAAATCTATAGATGGATTTTGCAAGACTCGTGGAACTAGAGAGGGAGCTGATTAAAAATAAAGTTAAATTCTTACATTCACTTTTTATGTATAACTGAGTCCATATATTGAAAAAATCTAGGTTAGGCTTGAGTTTGGGAATATAACTTCTGAATAATTAAATTCATTATTATCTTTTACAGGACCCAAGAATTAGTTAGAAATTATTGTTCAGAAATTCTAAAGACTTCTGGTCTTCTGTAACACCTTTACAAAGCCTTGAAAAACATATTGATTTATCTTTAATGAAGATTAGCATTGAAGTGGGGGCAACAGCAATCTCCTGGTAGTTACCAGTCCTTTAGGCAAGATAATATTTGGTTTAAATTTGGATTAAGGCAAGATAGGGTCTGATCATTCTGTTACAATTTATATTAGAGCTAGAAATTAGATTTAAGATCGACCTTGGGAATATAAAACATCCGAAGCTTGGTTTGTTACTGCAGTGACAGAAGTTAGGAAGAGGGAATGCTGTCTATGGAAGACATTACCATGCGTTTCTTTCTCTATAGGGACCAAAGTAGACAACGAGTTTGCGGAGGGACTTGGGGATAAGCCTTCACAGTTCACATTAACAGTCACTGAGGGGACCACAGAGTCAGGGAAAGGTCATGTTCTTTCTTAAGGTGCAATTGGTCCTTCAATAATTACAGTAAAGTTTAATTAGAGTCAGAATTCAGGAATGTTGCTAGAGTTAGAAGTTGAGAATGTACACATTTAAAGCCTTGATTACTTCTGGATTCAAAAGTGCCTGCAGGCCTATGAAGAGGCCATGATGTTAACAGGATCGAAATAATAGGATCTCATTTAGCTCAGGGATTTATTTCCTGACTCTAATTAGCATTATAGTAAGGATAAGGTTAGGAATAAAAAGGACTTGAAAATCTTTATTTTCCAGCTTACTAAGACTTATGAGGACCGCAGAGTCATGTAGGAAGTTGGCTTCTTCTTCATAGATGTGGCTGTTTACACGAGCTGTGAGAGTAGTGAAGAATCTTATGGTTACAGCTTGAATATCTAATTTATTCCAAGACTTTTGTTTTGGTGCCTACTGTAGAGTTCACTGGATTAGAAAACTGACATTTATTGCTCTACTCTCCCTTACAGGCCGTCCCTCTGAGAGGATGTAAGGACTTTACATACACTTAGGCTTAGAGTCTGGGAATTAAAAGCTTCATTGACCTCTTAATAGATCTGCCAGGGTTTGCAGAATTAAGAATAGGGTTAGTGTACATAAACACCATAGTCTTTATCTTTATTGACAGTGAGGGTGACAACACTGGAAGAGATTGCCAAGAGAGGTTGTGGGGCCTCCTTCTCTGGTGATCTTCCAAATCCGCTTGGATACTATCCTGTATCACATGCCCGAGGTGACCTTGCATGTGCAGGGAGGTTGAACTAGATGATCTCTAGACGTCTCTTCCAACCTTAAGAACTTTATGATTCTGTGATAAGGGTAATGGTAGCCCATGCTGGGTGCAAGGAGGAGTTTTGGCATCAGTGTTTGGCCAGAAGTGAAATGCTCCAACTCAGCACAGGAATCAGAAGTCATCAGACTGACAGAATTCTCAAGTGGCACTAGAATTAGAGTTTATAGCTCTCACCTATAATAGAAGCTGAAAGAAGTTTTCCTTTTCTCATCTGTAAATAGATGTGAAACACCTCATCTGCATATGAGAATCATGCCAAGAATAGGCACTTCTTTCCTAAATTTCAATATTGTTAATGGCCAAAACAGGCAGAATTCTCCCTGAGACTCTGCTATGACCAAAAGTGAGGGTCAACCATTGAATTCCACATATTTGGCTTGAGGGCAAAGGCAGAACTCACTAGTTATTTTTGCTATTGTTGTTCTTGCTTCTGCAAAGGCAATATTTGAGATACTACTAGTAATAGCTATTCCAAAAAGACTGCTCACGTGAACTTTCTGTCCTCTTTGGTACACTATACAAATAAATAATACTTTTAGGAAGAAAAAGAAACTTGAGCTTGTAGCAACACAGAAGAGGATCCCAATTTTGACTTTTATGCCTTGTCTCCTCCTATCTGGAGACTTAGGTTAATCCTTTATTTAAGATCTTAGGAATAATCAGGAAAAACTTATTTATATTTTTAATTTTACTGATCAGATTTGGATAGAATAGATGGATGTGAATATAAATACAAATACAGTGTTCCAAATATACAAGTTTTTTTTTGTTCCTGTTCTTTTCCTTGCTTTTATACAGCATAAAAAAAAACCAGAATTAGCTGTTATTTTTGTCTTTACTAGAGATTCTGTAGAAGACACTGACAGTTTGATCCTTTGACATTTAAATGAATAGGGCAAAAGCAGTCTTCAGTGCTTCAGATTTTTGCTCTGGCTTTAGACTTGACAATAAGAGATCAAAGTAGTTATAGAAGTGTGAAATGAAAGGTGGGGAGGGAAAGTGAAAGTCATAAGTATTGAATATTCAGTCATCAAGCATGATTAAGTGATTTAAAGGTAAAAACTACAAAATAATAAAACTTTGACTGTTCGTCTGATATGGCTGTTATTAAACATGAATCAATAGCTGAAAACCCTCTTAGATTAGTCAAGACTTTGCAAGTAATAATAAAGTGTAAGTTTGATTATGGCAGTACATTTAGCTTGAATAAGGCATCAAGTATGTTCTTTTTTTGGCCGGTCATAAAAAGAGATCAAAAGCTAAAGCATAGAAGGACTGATATCTAAATGTTAATATTACACTCAATTTATTTGTAGGAAGGTCAACACTTTTTAAATACTTTATTAGTTATATAATTTACTCAGAGGATCACAAAAACATTCATGTAGAGAAGGGATTGTATAGCAAGTAACCTAGCTGTGCTTTAATCAAAACAAAAGGAAGGCCGAATAGAGACAGTGCCTGCAATTTGCCAGAGAAAACCAGGAAGACCGTGACAGATCACATCAAGGCTCCTGTAGATAAAAAGTACATTTTCCCCCAAAACAAACCAACCCAAACCCCAAAACATAAGACAGCCAAAGATAGTCTCATTCTGATTTTCTAGTGCATCTAAGGATGAAATTTGCTTGCAGTTAATGATTTTGTATCTAAAATTAATGTAATTTACTTTTTATTTTTCAATAGAAATAACAGCTGCATTGCACCAAGGTCTAAACATCTATTATAAGCAAAATTATTCTCTTTGAATGAATCCTACCAGTTAGCAACATAAGGAGCCTAATTCTCACTTCCACAATGCTGACAGTTGAAATAGATCCTGGAATACAGTTTGTATTGCCCAAGTGACTCTGTAGGAATTAGAGTGCCCTGCATTAAAGTGAAATTTCTATTATGCCATGACTAATTTCTTTGAAGACTGTATTTTTTTCTGTAGTATATTCCAAATTTTTTGGATTGCTGCCCAAATAACTTTGGACCAAGTAGTTCAATAACAGTAGTCAGAAAAGTGCACTCTTTTTTGATTTTGTTTTTACAGTAAAATAAAACTATGTTAGCAAAGTGAAAAGTAGACAAAGCAAACGGACTAAAACAAAGTGGACAAGCTAGGCAGAATTATTTCCTGAAAAATTTTCCATTCTAAATGGTATTTAAAATATTCGTAAGTAAAAGATTAGCACTAGCACTTATAAAAATATATCCTAAACCTCATTCACTAGGTAAATGATGACAGGGTTGGTGTAAGTGTGGTGGAGAGCTTTAAGGGGGGTTTGCAACAGACAGCAAAATTGGAGAGAAGAAAGAGTAAAGTGGCAAATCTGTAAGATTATAGAAAAAAATATTGCTCCCTGTGTGTGACAGCACAGGAATGCACATAGGAGATTTGCTGAACAAGCAGAGAAAGGACTCAGTGCACAGCACGGAGAATATCCAAGCCATGGTGCACCTAACAGGAAACACTGGCATCCTGATGGTACCTGACGCTATCTTCCCTGGGCATGGTATGCTCTGCTTTAGGAAATACAGGTCTTCTCATCTCTGGCTACTAGGAATGTTATAATAGCCAGGTAGAACAATTGTAAGGTGTCTGTTGTTTGCTAAAAATAGCAAAATATTAATGAAGAGTAGATTTCCGATTCAGAGTTAATTTGGATTTTTTTTTTAAAGCAGAGAAAAGGCCCTCATATACAATACAATACAGCAATACAAATTTTCTAACATTTCAGGAATCTTGCAAAGGCAAAAAATATGCATACTTGTATTTTGTTTCTATTTTCCTTTCAAATTACAACCTTAACAAAAATAAGAAAACCTCATGTTTTTATTCAAATAG